>PVHX01021475.1:0-29702 GCA_004024805.1 Geosciurus inauris
GGTCTCACCTGTCCTGGGTCTCACCTGTTCTTGGATCTCACCTATCCTGGGTCTCACCTGTCCTTGGATCTCACCTATCCTAGGTTTCACCTGTCCTTAGGTCTCACCTGTCCTTGGGTCTCACCTGTCCTGGGTCTCACCTGTCCTGGGTCTCACCTGTTCTTGGATCTCACCTATCCTGGGTCTCACCTGTCCTTGGGTCTCACCTGTCCTGGGTCTCCCCCATTCAGAGCTTGGGCTGTCAGGAAGGCATTCCCAGTAATTGATGCCTCCACTCAGATCCAGAGGCCAAGGGGACACTCCAGGTAAAGAAGGGACAGCAGCCACATACCCCTGTGCCAAGGTGGGAGTGAGACCATGTGGATAGCAAGATCAGGGGGACGAGGGTGACCAACTCAGAGCAGAGGGTGGGATGGTCAGGTGCTCGCTGCCCCTGCAGGTGGTAAAGGTGGGCAGGCATGGGAGTGGGTGGGCAGTGGTGGGGCGGTGTGTGTGGAGGGGGCTGACCTGGGAGCAGCTGAGGCTGCTGAGCACTAAGGGTTTTGTGGGAAAGAACAGAGGTGCCTTTGGGGACCATGTTGCGGGGAGCCACACTCTACCAAGAAGATGGGGTCACCAGCCGCCATGGAGCATGCTGATGGGGCCAGGACGTGAGCCTCTGAGAGGTGGTGAGCAGGGCGGGAGGTGAGGCATGGAGGTTCTGGATGAGGGACACACCTTGGAGGCTGCAGGCCCGGGAGAGGCTGGGCTGGGCATGGATGAGGAGGGCTAGAAGGGCCCTCCCAATGGGCCCTTCCTGGGAGCCCCACTGCACCCCACCAGCCCCTGTGCAGCCCCTAGGGCCACTAGGGCTTGCTGCTGAGAGGATGACCCTGCTGCTGTCCCTGGGGCAACACCACCTGCTCCCTCACCAGACCCTGTCTCCTGAAGCCTGTTCCTGACAGTTTGACCCTTGCTCTCCACATCTGCAGAAAGCCCGGCATGTCAGTGCATCTGGCTTCCTGCGCAGCCGTCTGTCCCTCAGAAGCTTCCAGTCCCCTGAGTGGGAAGGCCGTGCTGGGGAGGATGGTCGGTTCTGTTATGTCTGAGGGAACATCAGGGCAGTGCCCCAGAGTGGTCCTTGCCGTCCGCACCGCATCACCTGGCCGTCGTCGGGTGGCACTCCTGGGGAGTCCTTGCCCTTTGCAGTCTCGCTGTCTTCCAGCCTGACCTAAGGCGGCCGCGGGGTCCTGCATACACTGCGTCTTTTCCTGCCTCCTTGTGCTGTTAAGATGGGAGGAATCCGGGCCAGGAGGCAGCGACAGCATCACTCGAGTCCCTCAAGTTGCTCAGAAAACATGGCCCTGGGGTTGTGCATGGAAGAGAGCCCTGGCTGGGAAAAGCAAAGGCCCTGGCTGGAAGGATGGGGTGGGCAGCACCCCCGCCTCTGGCAGAGGTCACCCCAGCCCTGGTGCTGAGGATGTGCGAGCAGCCGAGGCTGAGCCTGCAGCAGGGCCAGGCCCCAGCAGCCGCACCTACCCCTCGTCCAATCCAGCATTCGCTCTGCTCTCTGCCCTCCCTGGGCCGGGCCTGGGACCCCTACCACTGGGTGGACGTGTCCTCCTCCTTCACTGGGACCCGCCACGGCGGGCAGCAGAGGGCCAAGGAAAGGAAAGACTCTTGAAGCGGCTGCGGCTACAGTCCTGCTCCCATGTGAGTGTCCGCTGAGCTTCCCTGAAGGAAGGTGGGCTGTGGCTGCCACGGGAGGGGCAGGGGAGGCCGGGGCACCGGTGGCTGGGCACAGCGGATGGTGACGTGCAGACCCCCAGAGGTGCTGCCGTGCCGTTTGTGCTGCAGAGACCCACGGAGCCGGAAACCACAGGTGTTACCCTGAATGGAGCTTTACATCCAAAAAAAGCTGAGTAATAGGAAGATCAGAGAATGGAAGACCCCAGCCCTAACAGTACTTCCTTAAGAAGCCTGGACCCCCACAGCATGCTCTCCCATCCTGGGACCAGGGCCCCCCAGGGCTGCCCTCAGCTGCTCCGAGGTGATAGCCAGGGTCCTCCAGGTTGTCCAGGGGTCTTCAAACTTGCAAGTCCCTCGATTCATGAGTGTTGTTTTTTTTATATTTTGGTCCTGGGGATTGAACCCAGGGGCACTCGACCACTGAGCCACATCCCAGCCCTTTTTTGTATTTTATGTAGAGACAGGGTCTCCCTGAGTTGCTCAGGGCCTCGCCATTGCTGAGGTTGGCTTTGAACTCACCATCCTCCTGCCTCAGCCCCTGAGCCACTGGGATTACAGGCGTGCGCCACCATGCCCGGCCATGAGTGTGTTTTTTAACAGGAGAGTTTGTCAACATAAAACAAAATTGATGGCAAAGGGCGGAAGCACTGCCCCTCCTGTGGCCCGGCCCCTCCTGGCTCCCGAGTGTGGGGGCTGTCCCTCCCGCCCCACTGTCTGCCCCCACCCTTCCAGACCAGGCCCTGGCTGGGGTGCCCAGCTCGCTGGGCTCTGGAGGAGGCTGACCCTGACCCATGTTCTCTGCCTCAGTCTACCCCAATTTGGGCCAGAGCAGGTGGGGAGCGCCAGGACCAGGAGGTGATTGGGGCGACTCCCAGCATCCCCTTGGCCAGAGACAGCGGGCAGCAAAGGCGGCGGGTGGGTGGCCAAGACTCGGGAGCGGGGAGCCTCTGTCCCACTGTGGAGACATAGGGACGTGTCTTCAGCGAGAAGACAGGGGTCTGCAAGCCCCTTCTTTTTTTTTTAGTGCATAGAATCATGGTATTTCTCAGCCTTGGTGGTGGCTCAGATGCAGTCGAGTGTGGGGACATGACTGCAGTCGGGGACAGAGGCACCTGAGGATGTCATGAGGATGGCGGCTGAGGTGTGGGAAGGAGGAAGGTCCAGGTGTTGGGAAAGGGACAAAGGACCCCTGGGACACCTGCAGGGGAGGGACCATGGTGTCCACGTGTGAAGAGGGAGGGGCACGGCCGTGGGCCTCCGCGAGGGAAGGGGCCGCAGCCACCTACCCCAGGAGGTGGGCGCCAGCAGTCCAGGGAGTGCGGGGCAGGCTTGGGAGTGAGGGGCACAGCCACCCTCTCGCACACCTGTACGTGGCGTGAGAGCGAGGATGCTCCCTTGTGTCTGGGAGTGTCTGGGGTGCTCAGGAGATGGCACGGCAGGGAACCTGCACCCTGACCCCACAGCCAGGATGCTGAGCTTGAGGGGTGACCTGAGGGCAGGAAGGAAGTGCCCGAGGTGTGCTGTCCAGACCTTGTTTTTGTGAGCCTAACACAGCCACAGGGCACGGGTCTGCAGGGGGAGGTGCACCCGAGAGGCCTGATGCGTTGGAGGAGCAGCCGGCTCAACACAGTGGACCTGTATTCTAGGGTTTTATTTGAAACAATTTGCAAAAATAGTCAACAAGAGGTTACTTTTGAGTTGGGGCCACACAGTGAATCTTGTGGAGCAGATAGAGACAGCTCCCAGAGACGTCAGGGACACAGAAAGACACACACCTCTGGGGCCTGCTGGGGCCCTGGTTCTGTACAGCCACCATTAGGGCTGGGGTCCTCCGTATCTGTCTTTCTCCTCAGCCTGTTTTATTGAAGTAAAGCTCCATTCACTGTACAATCTGGGGCTTTCAGCTCCACGGGTCTCCACAGAGCAAACAGCACTATGTCACTTCTTGGGGATCTGCACATGTCACCACACCCAGGCCACCCGCATCCCGGGCCTCCCCTGCTCTTCCTGGGCCTCCGTCTCCGCAGACAGGCTTGCGTGCGTGGGCCTCTCCCGAATCCTGTACTCCCGTCCAGCCGACGAGCCGCGGGGCTGGTGGGCGGCACCCCGTGTGACTTCCCCACACCTTCCTGGCCTTGGGCTCTGGCTGTGGGCTGTGCAGACACCTGGGGCCGCCCTCCTGCTGTCCTCGTGTGCCTTGCACAGGAAATGCTGGTGCGGGCTGTGCATGCACCGCGGTCGGCTCTGCCCTGACTGCCAGTTCACCTTGCCCTACAGGGTGCTCTGTGTTCAGTTCAGTTCTGACACTGACGCTCAGCCCCCACAGGCCGAGGGCTCAGTCCCTGAAGACGGCCTGACTTCAGATGCCCATCCCCAGCCTGGACAACCACCTGTTCCGGCCGACTGGCTGTGAGCTCAGTCACATGCTAGAGCAGCTCACAGGGCTCGGGACACTGCTCACTGCCACTGAGGATCATAAGGAGGCAGCTCAGGAACAGCCAGGTGCAAGAGCTGGTGGGCCAGGCACGGTGGGGGTGCCAGAGCCTCCTTGCCCTGGTGGGCACCACCCTCCCATGCCGTTGTGAAACCAAATTACATCAGAAGACAGGAGTTAGCCCGGCACGGTGGCACAAGCCTGTAGTCCCAGCACTTTGGGAGGCTGAGACAGGAGAATCGCGAGTTCAAAGCCAGCCTCAGCAACGGCGAGGCACTAAGCAACTCAGTGAGACCCTGTCTCTACATAAAACACAAAATAGGGCTGGGGATATGGCTCAGTGGTCGAGTGCCCCTGAGTTCAATCCCCAGTACCAAAAAAAAAGACAGGAGTTAGGACAGCTTTAGTGGGAGCCCTTCCTCGGCCTCAGTTGCATTTCTAGAACTGGGCGGTGCTTCCCGGTGGAGCCAGAGCTCCAGCCGCAGAGCAGAAGGGCTGCAGGAAATCAAAGCAGAGAGGGAGAAGCCGGTTCCTGTCTGAGTGACTCCTGTGTCCGTCATGAGGAGCAGGGGCGGAGGGATGTGATCACCATGGCAGCTGATGCTGGCCCGACTGGGACGCCGGGCATTCCCGATCCCTGGGTTTCCATCTGGCCTGTCGGGGTGCAGCACAGGAGCTTAGTCCACAGGGTGGCCGCCTGTGGTTGGTAACAGGTGTTTACAGGTGTCTGACTGCACCACTGGTGTTCTGTGGATTGAGGTGCTTTCCCTGTATTCTGGAGGCAAGTTCTTGGATTATTTGCAGGTCCTGAACATAGGCCCCCACGCCCTGCTCTGCAGGTTTTAATGAATCCACTACTGGGCTCCTTCACCGGGACCGTTCAGGGAAGGCCGCCCCTTCCCCCTGTTCCGGGGGACCCGTTGTGAATCAGGCTGCAGGGCCTCTTCCTGGGTTTCCCTTGTGTTGCCTGCATTGCTTCTCGACCTCAGCCTGATGGCACCCCAGCTCCCACCTGGGAAATCTTGGCCCTTCATGTCTCCATGCCAATCCTGCAGCTGTCTCGTTGATTTCTAGGTCAGTAGGATGCTCTGTTTGGGATGCATTTGAATTTGTGGGTGAGCGTGGAGAATCAGCACCTCACAGTGCCCAGGCTCCTGCCGCCTGGACGTATTCCGAGGCCCTTAAACGCTCATGCTGACAGGCCAGTCTGCGGAGTCCTGCAGGGGTCTGCCAGAATGGGTCCATGCGTTTGTGTTCCTCTGTGTTGTATTTTTATTGTTCTGAGGATTGAACCCTGGGTGCTCTACCACAGTGCTGCATCTCCAGCCCTTTTTATTTTTTATTTTGAGACAGGGCCTTGCTGAGTTGCAGAGGCTGGCCTTGAACTTGTGCCCCTTCAGCCTAGGCTTCCTGAGTCACTGGGATTGCAGGCCTTTGCCACCATGTGGACTCCAAGGTTTCCTAGAAAGGGGAGGGAGGGCAAGGTTGGGGCTTGCACCCTGGGGGCTCCTCAGGCTGCCAGAGCAGGTGATGTTGCCCAGGTGCGTCTCTGCATCATCATCTCAGGAGTGGTGGGTGGGGCCTTGTTCCAGGTGTGAAGCTGCTGTCACCTGGGGGAGCTTTGACACATCACCAGGTGTTTGTTGCATCAGACCTGGTTCCTGGCGTCCCAGAGGCTCAGAGTGTAGATGGGCACAGTGGAGCCACAGAGGCCGCGTCCGAGCCTCACCCTCAGCCAGCCCGCAGACCTCTGCAGGTGGAAGCAGGCATCTGAGTGCTTGTTAGGTGAATCTCACCAGCTGCTCGAGGCAACGTGTGGAGGGACACGGTCGGCTGTGCCCATGCCCCAGCTGCCGCCTTGTTACCCCTGCAGCCAGCCCTGGTGCTCCCCCTCCTGTTCCCTTGGTCCTCATGGGAATGGCCACTTCAACCAGCAACAGGCTCCCCCCCTTGCCTTGTCCTGTTCCAGGCACCACCCACCTTTCCAAGCAGTGTAGCATGGGCACAGTGCCCAGCAGCAGCCTCCTGTGCCCGTTACGGGGAACGGCCTTTGAACCTCTGCACTGGAGCGGCCGCTGCAGTGTCCATCCGTGACCCCTCACCCAGTTAAGGAGCTCCGGCCGCACTCCTGGAGGCTGCACCCAGAGGCAGGCCTGTGTCCACGCGCTGGGCCAGCCTCTCACTCTGCGAGCCCTGCTGGCCTTGGCGCAGGCCAGCCTGTCTCCCTGGTGCGTGCAGTTGGATGCTGCTGTTGGGTGTTCGTGCAGCAGAGTGGCCTCTGAGTTCCCAGTGTGGTGATGGGTGTTGCTATCCGGAGTTTACCCTGGGTGTGCTGGTCTTACAAAATGAGCTTTTTATTTATTTTTTATATATATTTTTATTCTACTTAGGCCTACATGACAGCAGGGTGCACTTTGACTCACTGTACGCAGAGGGAGCACAACTTCTCACTTCTCTGGTTGTACACAACGCAGAGCCACACCAAAGGTGCAGCCATACGTGAACCAGGGGCCTTTCCATCGCATTCCACCATCTTTCCTGCCCCCATGTTCCCTCCCCCATTATGGATCAGCATCCACTTATCAGAGAGAACATTCAGCCTTTGGTTTTGGGGGGTAAAATGAGCTTTTTAAAGGACCTTGGATGGTTTTAGAAGGTCAATATGATTTCTAACATATTTGGAAGGATTTACCAGTAAAGTCCTGGGAACCTGGAGTTTGCTCTGTGGGAATATTTTGAGTAAATGACAGGTTCAGGTTTTAAAATAAACTCAGCGTTTCAGATTTGGTACCTCCTCGGTCAGCTTTGGCAACTGGCATCCTCTGACCTGCCCTCCTGGTGGGTGGCATGGGCTGGAACGCTTCCCTGTGGTGTTTGCCAAGGTCCCCACTTGTCCTGAGTCAAGGTCCCATGGTGCTGGAGTGTGACTGGGCACAAGGTGGGTCTCTGCGCGTTGGCACATGTGTCTGTACAGCTGCAGAAAGCTCCCTTCTCATCTCCTGCTTCTCCTTCCAGTGGTCTCCTCCTCCAGCCCCGACCCACCCGTTGTGCACAGGCCCCCGTGGCCGTGGCGCCGATCTGGGAGGGCCTGGCAGGCCTTTGCAGTTTGCCTGGGGTCCAGCCAGCCCCACAGTAAACCTTTCTGCCTCCCAGAAAGCATGCGTGTCGCCGCTCCTGGGCCCCCTGCTTCTGTGGTGGCCACCGCCTAGGCAGGTCCTGCAGCTCCTGAGGACAGAAGTCGGACACAGCCAACGGGAGGCTTCAGAGGCGTTCGGTCTGGATCGCTGTGTGCAGGCACGGTCGCGTGGTCAGTGTTAGAGTCCAGCTCTGCAGGGCCGTGTCAGGGGCGTGGGTCCCCCTGTCCACTGTCTTCGGACACCTGTGGGTTTGTTGTCTCCCCATCCCTCTTCTGGGGGCTGCCCAGCTCTGCTTCCGCTGCGCCGACTCCTCTGCCCGCCTGCGTCATGTCCACCCTCCGCGGCCTAGGCGACCGAGGTGCTGTCTGTGGAGGAGACACTCAGCCAGGTCGCTGTTGGGCCTGCCCTCTGCCCTGTGCCCGTGGTCTGCCTATCCCCTCCAAGCATGACCTCCACGGCGTCCATGACCCTTACCACTTTCCTGAGGGCGTCCTGACCCCGTGGTGTCCCTCCAGAGCGGCAGGTGGTTTAGGAGGGTGTTGCTCGGCCTCCAGGCACCGGCGTCTTGAGGTACCCTCTGTCTTTCACTCCTCACACGGCTGTCCCATGGGGAGGGAACCCCAGGTTCCCGTCTCCTGAGACTGTGGCACAGGGTCACGGCCAGACGGGGCTTGCTCTCCTGGACACTCCAGGCACAGCAGCAGCCACGCGCGGATCAGTCACAGTCACATCTTCTCTTTTTCTTCCTGGTCTGCTTCTCATACCGGTGACCCAGAAGGAAATGTCAGCTGTCACTGGCTGTAGGCAAGGCTCCGCCAGCTTCTCCTGGGAGGGTGTTAGTCCTGCCCGCGTGGGGGTCGCGGGTGGTCTCTGTCACCAGGGAGGGCTGTCTTTGAGACGAGCTGTTCATGCCTGACTTTCCCAGGTGGAGGGCTGTTTGCCGTCGCCAGCCGAGACGTCGCCTGTGGGGAGCGTGTCCCCAACCCAGCCCCACACCCAGTCGCCTCGGCCCTCTGGTCACTAGCCCAGGAGAGTTTGCACTGGAGTTGCTGTCCAGCTGGCCAACTTCTCCTGGGGACCTAAGGAGGCCTGTGCCTTGGGGCCTGCGTGCCCTGCTGGTGGTGGCTCGTGGGAGGGCTCCCTGCTTATGTGGTCTGTCCTTCCTTGAGTCATCCCTGGGTGGCCAGGACACTGCTCTGCTACCGCAGAGCACAGCCTGGTGTCTGCACAGGACCTCTGCACCCTCCCACGGACCATCAGCCACCTCGAGGGGACTTGTGACTCCGAAGGCAGCATCCGGCCACCGCAGCCAGGCCAGCACACACGTTGAGCGCCTGCCTGCTGCCAGTCCTCAGGCAGAGCCCTCGGACCCTGGGGACTGCCACTTGGCTTTTCTGTGTTGGTCTTGGACGAGGCGCCAGCAGGCAGCAGTGGGAGTCCCTCTGGTCTGACAGTCTGTTAGTGGAGCGCTGGGTGCATTCCTGCTGGGTGTGATACCAGGGGTCGGAGTCCGCGTGGGCCTCCTGCTGGCCGTCTGTGCGTGTGGTGCCCACCTGCTCCTCCGCCGCTGCCCTGTTCTCGCCAGTGTTCTGTTTCTTTTCGTGCTGACTTGCTCACAACTGATTGTCTGGTTTTGGCTTGTGTGGAAAAAGGACATCTTTGTTTTTGGTTGGTACTGACTGGTGAACCCAGGGCCTCCCCGTGCGAGGCAAGCGCTCTGCCACTGAGCCACAGCCCCGCCCGCATTCTGTGTCGAGACAGGGCCTCACCAGTTGCTGAGCCTGGCCTCCAGCCGCGATCCTCGCCCCGTGCTGCCGGGCGTGCAGGCCCGTGCCCTGCTGCCCCCGTTTCCGAGGGCGCTCTCTGCTGGGCTGGGGGGTGGTGGGTGGCAGCTGCCTTTTCCATCTAGGGCTTCATCGGGGGCTTTGTCGTCTGTGGGAATGTCACTGGTGGGTCTCTCTCTCCTTTGGACCCTTTAAAACACGCGGTGTCCTGTGTTAGCAGTCTTGGGAAAGGGGGAACACGAGATTTTTCCTAATTGAGGATGCGCTTTTTAAGTCTGGGGCGTGGCGTCCTGTGTCTCGTCCTGCTTGGTGCCTTGGTGTCCGTGCTCCACTGTGGAGTTTGGGGTGTAGCAAGGCCTCCCACCGCGTGCAGACCTTCATGCTGACCCTTAGGGTCACTCTCCATCATTCCCTTCCCGGATCTCAAGAGGGGCGGTCCTCCTAGCCACAGTGGCCCGGAGGGCAGCGCATCAGACGAGAGGTCAGCTGCTGGGTTCTGGCCTGTGGGGCCAGCACCTTCCTTCCTCAGTCCCCGCACTGCTTTCTGGAAGCACAGAGCCCATCCGGTCGCACGGGTTCCTGGCGGGAGAGGAATGTGGCCTCCGGTGGCTCTCACCTGCCTCCGCGGGTCTGACGCAGGTGACTCAATTGAGACTGGACCTTCCACTCCAGAGGTGATGCTGGAATGAGGTGAGACTTGGGCTGTCCGGACGGAGTAGATGTGCTCTGCGCACGAGGACGTGGTCTGGGCCGTGGGTGGGGTGTGGCCGACTGAAGGTTTGTGCCCCGTATGTTGAGTGGGGCTTGGCAGGGTGATGAGGGTCCTGCGAGTGGGTGCCCAGGTAGGATCAGTGCCCTCTTGCTCTGCCCACGAGGACACAGCGAGAACCCCACCACCTGCACACAGGGAGGGTCGCCCGAGCCTGGCCCTGCCGGCTCCGTCTCAGACTCCCGCCTGCAGAACCCGGGTCCTTTCTGCCATGCAGCCCGAGCTGACCAGGGCAGTGCCGTCCTGTCCTGGACTTGTGAAGTTGCAGCTCTGGCCTTAGTGGCCCTGGTGGCCCTGAACCCCAGCATTGTGTCCAGCAGCTCCCCACACGAGGCCGGGCGCTGTGCCCCTGCTGCTGCGTGTCCTCCCTCCCCTCGTCTGTCCCTTGGTCTCCTAAGGCTCCAGCGTGACCAGGGATTGGACCCAGGGTGCTCCACCACTGAGCTGCATCCCCAGCCCTTCTCATTTTTTATTTTAAGACAGGGTCTTGCTGAGTTGCTGAGGCTGGCCTGGACTTGCCATCCTCCTGCCTCAGCCTCACGGTCGCCTGGGTCCCAGGTGTGGCCCTGCGCCCGGCCAGCACAGCCCTCTTTGTGTCCCAGCCTCTGTCCGTGTTCTTGAGGAGAGCGGGCTCCGGGCTCTGCTCTGCGTTTCTTGCTGTGCTTTGTGTCTGCAGAGTGTGCGCTCGGTTGAGCTGCCTCCGCCGCAGCGCCTCTGCCTGGCCCTGGCCGAGTGCAGGGCGTGGGCTCTGTGCCGGGTGCCTGGCCTCAGCCTGTGCCTCCGGATGCGGACTCCTGCACCCAGCCTCGGCTTCGGGTCACCACGTAAAGGTGGGCAGTCTGGGCATGGTGTGGTCTAGCGGACCCATAGGTGGGTCCCCGGCCTGGAAGGGCGGGTGTTCTACTTGGAAGTTGGTATGATTTCCCATAGAGACTGAGGGTGCTGGTTCCCAGCCACTTCCGGAAATCTTGTGTCGCAACCGCTTGGACGCCTTGCAGCGTCCACTCCTGCAGCCGGTCACGTGCTAAGCTGTCAAACTGCCCCCGACACCTGAGCCCTATGACCTGAGGGCAGTTGAGGACAGGGACAGGCCTGGGACCCAGAGGAAGCCTCCTCCCCACGGCCGCTGCAGCAGGTGGGGGCGCACGGGCTGGGGTCCACTCTTCCAGGACCCTCACCGCTACCCACACTGGTGCTCGGGAAGCCCAGCTGCTGAAGCGTTTTCTCATTTTTAAGAATTCAGAGATGTGGGGCTGGGATTGTGGCTCAGTGGTGGAGCGCTTGCCTCGCATGCGTGAGGCCCTGGGTTCGATCCTCAGCGCCACATAAAATAAAGATACTGTGTCCATCTGCAACTAAAATATGTATATATATAAAGAATTCAGAGATGTTGGAGGCTGAGGCAGGAGGATCACAAGTTCAAAGCCAGCCGCAGTAACTTAGTGAGGCTCGGTCTCAAAAATTTAAAAGGGCTGGGATACGGCTCAGCGGTTAAGCACCCCAGGGTTCAATCCCTGGTACAAAAAAATAGAATTCAGAGATGTGTCCCCTCAGTGCGTGCTCTGTGGACGTGTCCTGTCTCCTGCTTGGGTTCCTGGCAAGAGTGGATTGGATCCTGTGGAGGGGCTCAACCCCTGGGCCAGAGCCTGCTGCTCCCCGGGCACTCAGGGCCGCTGCTGCGCCACGCCGTGGCCGTCCAGCAGGGGGCCCATGCGGGCAGCGAGCTCAGTGGCTGCCCTGGGAGACACCCTGCTGCTCTCCCCAGAGCACACCTGAGAAGTTCCTTTGGCCCTGTGGGTGCCTGGCGGGGCCTTCCCAGGCACAGGCAGGGCTGTTGAGGCCCAGGGACCTCCACCTGCGGCCCATGGCCCAGCTCCCCCATGTGGCTCACGTCCCCATTCCACCAGGTGCCAGAAAGGCCTCCGAGTCCTGTGTGTCCTTCCTCAGTGGGTGCTGTCAGGGTCTTAGCTTCAGGACCACAGGCAGGCAGCAGGTGCCCAGGGGCTGGTCAGCCAGTGGGGTGTCTGAGCTACCTTGGGGTCCCAGTGAGCGTGGCAGGTGCCCCCCTGGGTTGCTTGGCTGCAGGCGTGGGCAGTGCCTGGAGGGTGGCCTGGACTCCCTCCTGCCTTCTCTGGGCACTCTCAATGTGAATGCTCCCAGGCCCACCCTGCCCACCCTGTCAGCCTGACCTAAAGTCGCTCTCCAGCTTGATTGGGCCATCTTGCTCACGTGACTGCCAGGCCGCAACACCCCTGGGGTATGGCCGCCTCTGGTTGGTGTGGACCCCAGGTGAGAATCCCAGGGCTGGGGTAGGACCACCTACAGAAGCCAGGTGGGCCAGGAAGTCACTGTGCAGCCTGGAGAGTGGCCTGTTCCTGTGTCCCCGACCAGAGAACCTGAGGCTCAGGGCAGCGGCCCTTGTGCAGCCTGCCCACGCATCCTTGGTGCTCACAGCTCAGGGTTCACCTCCTCACTGCACCACTGTCTGGGGTCACCTTCTGGTGGCCACCCACAGGAAGCCCCTGGGGTAGTCCAGCCGAGGCCTGTGTGTCTGCTGGAGCCACCCCTGCCCTGTTGCTGGCCCACCCGACGGCGCCCCTTCTGCGGCCCTGGGCAGCTCATTGTTTACCGTCATCTACCTGAGCTGTTGCCTGTCCCGCATGCCGGGCTGTCCTGAGTGCCCCCAAGGGGACCTGCAGGTGGCTGGAGAGCCGCACGGAGGATGGAGAGGAGAGCAGAGCTCACCCAGCCTGGCCCGCCTTGCCTCAGCCGCGCTGTGTTGTCTGCCTCTCCCGTGGTGTGTGGTTCTGGAGGGACGTTCCCTGGGCACAGAGGACTGTGGCAGCCCTGGCTGTGTCCCACCTGGCGGTGCTTCCTGCAGCTCCCACGCTCCCCCAGAAAGCAGCTGGCCACCTGCGCCTCCGTGAGGAGGCAGGTCAGTGGTAAGAAGTGCGGAATCCGAGCTGCACCTGCAGCGGATCATCCCTGGGAGGGAGGGCACCTCCTCAGCCCCCAGCCGTGCCTCCTGCCCCCAGCGCACGACTGGGGCACCAGCCCTGAAGGACAGTGGTGAGGACACAGCCACAGTGGGTGTGGACGAGCACTGGCTCGTGCGGGCATCCTGGGGCTCTGTGTCCACACGTCCTGTGGATCTCCAGGGAGGCCGGCAGCCGGGTTGAAGGCCCAGCTCCGTCCGTGCCAGGCTTGGTCCCACCTGAACACCCACACCCCGTGCCCGAAGGTTGTGTGGCAGCTGGATGCAGCCAGGACCCTTCAGGGGGCCACACGGTCAGCGAGAGCAGGGAGCCCCAGGCTCAGCTCCCAGGAGGGCTGGACACCTGCAGCCAGACACTTGAGAGAAGCCACCACTGTGTCCCTGCAAATCAAGTGCTGGGAGGCCTCATGCAGTCCTGGGGTCCAGTGGAGGTCACTGTCCTGGAGGGCTCTAAGCCTGGAGGCGGTACCCGCTCTGGAATGCCCTGGGTGACAGCTGCTCCCAGCTCTGTGGAGACCCTTGGCCCAAGGGCACCGGACAGGCCCAGCACCACCTCTGAAGACGTTGGGCTGCCGTCCTGAGGCGGGAGCACTAGTGTGCACCCCATCCCAGACCCCTGGGGCGGGTCCCACCCGTGCTGGCCCTGACCTGGTGCAGGCTGCTTGTCACCAGCCTGTTGCCGGGCTTAGCTTTTTAGAGTGTGTTCTCCGCCCCGGCAGAGTGCTGGGCTGCTAGGTTGCCCTGGAAACAGAACTCACCCCAGTTCCCGCAGCCTAATTATAGAATGTCAAAGGCAAGCCGAGCTCCTCGAGGTGTCAGGCTTTCAAGGCTGACGGAAGAGCGGCCCACGCCTTTCCCTGACTGGCTCGCACACGTGGCCCGCCCAGGGAGGCAGTGGGCTGAGGCCCTGGTGGCACGTGCCGTCCCCAGCCCTCTGCCCCAGCCAGCGCTCAGCCTTGACCTCATAGCCAAGCCAGGGCTGGCCCACCACGGGCAGCTGTCCACTGCGCGGCGCGCTGGTGGAACCCAGCTGGCTGGGTCCAGACCCCTGACAGAGGCCCTCCTGCCCACCTGGGCTAATCTCCTCCAGGTGGGCACACAGCCACCCTCACCGGGGGCAGCCTGGGGTCGGGGCTGTCCCCAGAACACTCCACACACGTGTCCATCTCTGTTCACACACTGCCACTTAGGTCAGGAACAGGACTGTCACCTTCCTGGCAACACCCAAGTTGGATAGTGTGACTGGTCTGCGTGGGGTATGGGCAGCTGTGTCCCCACGGCCTGTGGGGTGCTTGGGTCTTATCCCCTCCCCATGCCTCAGCCCAGAGCCAGGGGGACTCTGGCTGTGTCCAAGGCCACCTGCACTCAGGGGAGCTTCCAGTTAATTGTGCCAGGTGTGAAGGTCTCTGGGCTTGAGCAGCCACAGCCCGCAGGGGAACGTGGGCTGAGGATGGTGCTCACCAGGTCAGGACCCAGGATGTGCGACCCGCCCAGCCCGGGACTCCAGCCACATCATCCAGGGGCATCTGCAAACCCTGGGCAACCTCCTCAGCACTGTCAGGGAGACATGCGAGGTGACCCAACCTCACGGGACAGGCAGAAGGCCCAGTGAGGGACGCGTGGGAACCCCTCCTAACACTGCTCTCAGAAAAGCAGATGATCAGGGAACACGGAGCACAGACAGGCCAGGTGGGCAGCAGGCGGGCAGCACGAGCTTGGGGTGGTAGTAGCGCCAGGCGGTGTGAGCATGGAACTGTCCCTACCACCTTTGAGTCCACAGTCATTGAACTATTGCAAAATAAAAAGTCTGTACGAGGCTGGGCTGTGCCCAGTGGCAGAGCGCTTGCCTAGCACGTGTGAGGCAGGTTCAGTTCTCGGCGCCACATAAAAATAAATAAATAGATAGATAGATAAATAAAGGTGTTGTGTCTGCCTACAGCTAAAAGTATTTTTAAAAAACAGATAAGATGAATTATTTTAAAATGGCTCTACATATTTTTAAGAATATATATATATGTATATGGGAGGGGGCTAGGGACTGAACTCAAGGGCACTTAACCACTGAGCCACATCCCCAGCTCTTTATGTTTTATTTATTTGTTTGTTTGTTTTTATTATTTATTTGTTTTATTTATTTATTTTGGGGGGGAGGAGGTACTAGGGACTGAACCCAGGGGCACTCGACCACTGAGCCACATCCCCAGCCCTACTTTGTGTTTTATGTAGAGACAGGGTCTCACTGAGTTGCTTAGAGCCTCACCATTGCTGAGGCTGGCTTTGAACTCACGATCCTCGTCTCAGCCTCCCTAAGTGCTGGGATTACAGGCCTGCGCCACCACGCCCGGCTTGAGGGTGTGTTTTTGTTTTTGTTTTTGTTTAATTTTTTTTTAGTTGTAGATGGACACACTATCTCCATTTATTTTTATGTGGTGCTGAGGATGGAACCCAGTGCCTCACGCATGCAAGGCAAGCTCTACCACTGAGCCCCAGCCCAGCCCCGAGGGTGTGTTTTTAAGGTGAGGGATGCCCAGCTGTCCCTGCGACTCCAGGCAGTGTCCCGCGGTGGGTCGGTGCCCTGGGGCTCCCTCAGTGTCACCTGCTGGGGTCCTTATCTCTGAAGTCCATCCCAGCGAACTCAGCCTGGGGAGGGCAAGGCAAGCGGGAAGGGCTCGCTTGTCACGGGGTGAGGAAGCCCAGCGTTGCAGGCAGGGCAGGCTGGCCACTGCACACCTTCCAGGAAGGAGCCTGTGCTGCAGGTCAGGTCAACGGCGGGGGCTGCACAGACCCCGCTCAAGTCTGTTCAGGCCTTCGACTGACGAGACGAGGCCTACCCACCTTAGGGAGGGCCGCTGGCTCCACTCAAAGGCCACAAATTAAGGCAGACACCATGGCACACACCTGTAATCCCAGTGGCTCAAGAGGCTGAGGCAGGAGGATTGCAAATTCAGAGCCAGGCTTAGCAACTTAGCAAGGCCCTAAGCAACTTAGCGAGATTCTGTCTCAAAAAAAAAATACATATATATGTGTGTGTGTAAAATATATATATATAATGTGTCTTTATATAATTACATATCATATGTTGTTATCATAACACAGATATCGTTATTACATATGTAACACATACATATTTTTTTGGTACTGGGGATTGAACTCAGGGGCACTCGACCACTGAGCCACACCCCCAGCCCTTTTTGTGTTTTATTTAGAGACAGGGGCTCACTGAGTTGCTTAGGGCCTCGCTAGATTGCTGAGGCTGGCTTTGAACTTGCGATCCTCCTGCCTCAGCCTCCTGAGTTGCTGGGATTACAGGTGTGCACCACTGCACTCAGCTTAAATAATTTCAAAGGTCTGGAGATGTGGCTCAGTGGTTAAGTGCCCCTGGGTTCAATCCCCAGACCAAAAATCAATCAAATCCACAATTTAAATGTCAATCTCATCCATTCTCACCTTCACAGAAACATCCAGAATGTTGGACCCAACATCTGGGCCCACGGCCCAGCCTAGCCCCCATGTGCATCTTGGCCCCCATGTGCATCTGTTTAAACCACACCCAGTGTCCAAGAGGACAGCCATGGCCATGCTGCTGCCCAGCCTGACAGGCCCCTGTGCACTGACCCCTCCTCAGAGGAGACCCAGTGATGGCCTCTCCAGCCTCCAGCAGGCAGGTGTGGATGCTCCTCTGCAGCCGTCCTGCAAGTCCTCCCACTTCTCTGCACGGCAGCCCCTGGACCGGGCAGCAGTGTCTGTGCCTGTGGCTCTCTGTGGAGCCTGCTGGCCTTGATCCTGCCACGAGCAGCGCCGTATCTGAGTGGGGAGGACAGGCACCCACTGCTTCCTGCAGGGGTTAGGGGTCTTTGCAGACTCAGAGCTCGTTTCTTTTAAAAAACCTGATATGCTACCAGGCACAGCAATGCACACCTGTAATTCCTGGCACTGTGGAGGCCAAGGCAGGAGGATGGCAAGATCAAGGCCAGCCTCAGCCACTTAGTAAGATCCTGTATCAAAATAAAAAGGGCTGGGGTGCAGCTCAGTGGCAGAGTGCCGCTGGGTTCAGTCCCAGGAGCCCCAGGTGTACACAAACCCTGAGGCTTCCTCTCCTCATCAGGGAGTTGTAGAGTGGCGTCTGGGCCTCTGTCACCTGGAACCTGGAAGGGCCTTGGGTGGCAGCGGGTGTGTCCGCTCAGGTCTCTCCGCCTTTCGGAGCACTAGGTCCAGTGGGCCCACCCTGGTCACCCTTGCACGCCATCAGAGTCTGGCCGTGGGGATGGAGTTCCCACCCCCACCACCGTGGACCCGACGGCTCAGGCCAGAGGAGGGAGGCTCCTGGCCTCCTGGCTCACCCACCCTCAGTCTTGATGGATGCTATTTGACACAGCGCCACACATGCCGGTGACACGTAACCCGTGGGTATCGCAATGCATGACAGTGCCCCAGACACGTGTGGCCTGGTGCTGCCCAGAGCCAGGTCCTGAACTTGGAGTCGGCCAGCTGGCAGCACTGGCCTCTGCCGAAGGTCTAGTGCGCCTGCTCTGCTCATCTCCGGGTTTCCCACGCTGCCCTCAGTTTCTGCGGCCCTGGGTTTGGCTCTGACGTCTGGGCACCGGGGCCCGTGGACATCGGTATTGCAGCCGTGGCCTCGGAGGCGGCCTCCCTGGTGACACGTGGGACCCTGGCAGGCGGACTGGGCTGATCCCTTGGGAGGACGTGTGACACTTTCCAGTGTCTCCGGTCGAGCTGGCCTCCCATTTGCCGTCCTGGGACGTGCCCTGACTGGCTGACCGCCATTGCCTGTGCTTTGCTGACAGCGTGGCCTGGGGTGCGGTGGCCCTCGGTTCCAGGATGCCCGTCGGCCGGCCTGCTCCTGAAGGAGCTGGTCGTGCTCTGGTGAGAGGCCGCCTGCGCCCTCCTCTAGGAAGGAGCTGTCTGTCGTGTTCTGCTCGGGCCTGAAGCCCCCTGCTCCTGCTGCCGGTCCACGTGTTGTGAGGGGCCGTCGTGCAGGCCCGCTGCCCGGGGAAGCGCTACCCGCCGAATGGTGTGTGCACCGTGGGAACTTGCTCTCAGGCAGGAGGCTGCAGTCGGCTCCAGCTGGCCCCGGGGCTCTGGGAAAGGCCACCTTCTGGACACCTTGTGTCTGTGCCCTCACTTGGTGGGGAGAGCGAGCTCCTGCCTGCTGGGGTGAGGACATGGTCCATCAGACCAGGGCCCCACCTGTGCCCTCCTTTCCCTTCTCATCTCCTCCAGGCCTCACCTCCAAGTGCAGCCCCTGGGGCCGGAGCCAGCATGTGTGTTTGGGGACGGTCCAGTGCTGTGGTCACGGCAGAGCTAGGCTTCCTCGCTGTGTGTGGCAGGTGTGCTGTGCCCCGCACCACAGGGGCTCACGCGGGCTTTCTGTCCTGCGCTGCCAGGGCCTGGCCTGGCCTCTGCTGGGTGCTTTGAGCTCCTTCCTCTCAGGAGGTGTTAATCGAATCTGAAAGCTCAGCCCTCACGGACAGGCGTTCTCGGCAGAAGGAACCAGAGGGCAGGGACCTGTGCGGGGCCAGGTTTCCCCAAGGGGCCTCAGTGGGGTGGGCTGGGCAGGGCGGGACGTGTCCAGTCCTCGTGGGCAGAAGCCAGTGGGGCTCTCCAGGTTCCTCAGAGCCTTGAGGCAGACGGGCCACAGTCCCAGGCCTGGAGCCCTGGGTGGGTGACAAATTGCTGTCTGCATGTCTTATCCAAAGCTGGAACCCTCTGGGGATCAGGTGACACAGGCTTGAGCCGCCCTCCGGGGACTGCAGAGGGCCTGGGCAGGCCCGTCCCCCCCAGCTCCCAGGGGCCTGGCCTCCTGCTCTTGGCACGTCACCCATTTAAAGGGAGAAAAGCAGGTTACCGTGACCTGCTGTGGCCGTTTCTGCCCAGAGCGGGCTGTGTCTCAAGACCGTCCTGTGTGGTCCCCTCCGGTGTGCTGGTGGCATTTCCACTGGACTCACGAAAAGTCACTTCTGCCGTGGAAGTTTGTAGGAGCACAGAGCCCTCCACTGGCCGCGGGTCCCTGGCAGTGGCGTCCACAGGCGTCTCCGCGTGTTGGAGGCGTGAGCCCCGCGGCTCTGGCCGCCGCACTCTGCCCACCAGCCTGACTCACCGAACCTGCTGTAGGTGGCCTGTGCTTCCCTGGGTTGGGCTTCCCTGCGCCTGTGTCTAAAGGGGACCTGGCAGGGAGCTCGGGGACCTGGCAGGGAGCTCCGGGCCCTGAGTCAGGGCGAGCTCTTGCCTCTGCTCTGCCTCCTGGGCTGACCGCGGCCTGCAGGGCGCCGTTCCTGCGGGCGGCTTTGTTTACATACCACGGCCCATTTGAACCAGGTCTCTGTGGAAAAAGGGCCTGATTCTCCTGAGCTGGCTGGAGGGCGGGCAGGCAGGAAGCAAAACAAGCCCGTCTGGGGGACTGGCTGTCCTGCCCATCCTGCCTGCCCTGCAGGGATGCCGGCTCTGCCGCACGCCGTCCGTGGCCTCCCGTCGTGTCCCCCTCACCTGGGCAGCCATCTCCCGCAGGCACAGCTGTGAGAACGTGCACATCACGTGAGGAGAGCCGGGTCACTGAGGGAATTGTCACTGCAACTCTGGTGTCCCCCAGGCCAGCTGGCGGCCACGGTCCCAGCCACCTCCACAGGAGTGACCTGTCGGGCTCACAGCCACGATGCTGTCCTTCACGCCTTTCTGGTGTCCTTTCCAGAGTCCATCTACCGCCGGGGAGCCAGAAGATGGAGGAAGCTCTACCGGGCCAACGGCCACCTCTTCCAAGCCAAGCGCTTTAACAGGGTGAGTGGCCTCCCTGCTGTCCCTGGGGCCTCGTTCGCCACGTTTGCCAATCAGGAGGACAGAGGGCGAGCCTCCCTGCCAGCCAGACTCCTGTCGGCAGGTGGTGGAGAGGTGTCCAGGTCATTCCGAGCCCACAGGGGCTCATGGTGTCCCTCAGCCATCCTTGGTGACTTCATCCCTGATCAGTGCCCAGTGGCTCTGAGGGCTTGGCCTGCTTGCATCAAGTAGACCTGTGAGTCTCTGAGCAGCGCCCACCTCCCTCTGTCCCTCCTGTGGCCCCAGGTGTCCTCACCCAGCGCCCTTCCCAAGGACACTCCACCCAGCGCCCTCATTCCTGCTTAGGATACTTCTGCGCTCTCCGCTTCACAGTGAGGTGGCGCCCAGGTGCCTTGGTGCCAGGAGTGGCCGGGATGCTTGGAAGCCCATGGGCCTGTGTCCACTGTGGTCTCTGCACGGAGCCACCTGTGGCCCCCTGTGTGTAGCTGCCAGCTGAGCCCCTCAACCCCACGCTGGGCAGAGGCCTCTGTGCTGAGCGGCTACAGCCTGTTGACCTCCCGTGGCAGCACACGGAGGCAGTGGCATTGCTGGCTCAGTCCCAGCCTGCGGTGTCCTCGGGCAGGGTACCATCTCTGTGCCCTACCTGCAGATCACGGTGATGGTGACGGGGTGCCATGTCATCTGGGCAGCCGCGGCCTCTGCCCTCCCCCTGCACACTCCTGCCTCGGGGCTGGCGGCAGCTGCTCAGCACCAGGCCCTCTGCCTTCTCCTTGGGGCAGCCCAGCCCAGGCTGGCCCAGCCCTCAGTGGTTGCTGCCCCTGCTCTGGACCTGTCCTCTGGCGCCCGGGAGGTTCTGTGGGCCTGGGCCACTCCTCCTGGGTCTCCAGTGTCTCGGGGCCTCTCGCCCCTCCAGGCTCACATGGGGTCAGAGGGTGAGGAGTGCAGAGGGCGCTGAGCTAGGGGACTCGCAGGCCAGCACCCAGGAAGACACACTGGTGCTGCCCAGAGCACCCCGGGGACTTGCCGGGGTAGGAGACTGGCGATTGCAGCGCCTGCGGGTGGTCCTGGAGGGTCTGGGCCTGAGCCCAGGCAGGCCAGCAGCCCCTCCCGTGCAGCCTCACTCAGGGATGCGCCTGACGCACTGCGGGTTTCTCGTGGCTCTGAACGTGGCTGTCCTGTGCTGCATAGCACTCCGGGAGCAGGTGGGACAGGGACTCTGCCCGTCGAGGCTGTGTCCCTGCACTTGGCACATGGTAGGTGAAGCTGGACACTGGTTTGTCCCATGTGGTAATTAGTGATGGGAGGAAAGTCACTGGTCCCCTCTGTGGACAAGAAGGAATTGAGCATGTCTGCCAGGAAGGAGGAGGCAGACCACCGTGGAACACAGACTGTGGAGAGGCTGATGTCCTCGATGTCACTCAGCAAGAGGCCGGCAGGTCGCCAAGCACAGGTGCTGTTGCTGGCAGGTGGAGGCTGCAGGGCCGAATGATGGGCCCTGGCTGTGCTTCTAGGCTGACCAGCTGGAGTGGACACGGCCTCACTGAGAGCCAAGGACAGACAGAAGGCCGCTGCCGAGGTGTACAGCCGTGGAAGCGCCCGTCCAGGACCTGAACCCACCACCTCACATTTATTTACAAAAGGGGCAGCTGACCCGCTCCCTCTGGGGCCAGCAGCTTCTCTCTCCTAAACCTGGAAATCTGCTTGGTTCTGGTGAGAGGAGGCGTGTCCAGCAGATGCCCCAGCCCACCCATCAGAGGGTTCAGAAGCCCTTTTTTGGTTCCTGTGTTGACTGACGGGTTCTGCCAAGACGAAGCTCGCACCTGCTCACAGGACAGGCCAGCCCTGGCCAGCACCAGGGCCCACTCGCTGTTGTGCAGGGTCGGGGCCAGCGCTGAGTGGCAGCCCTGACCCAGGGCTTTGTCCACGGCCCCCTGCCTCGCCTTTGGCTTCTGGAAGGAAGAGGTTCAGCCAGAGAATCACAAGGAGAGAGTCCACAGGTGACAGTGTAGTCCTGAGCCGTGTGACATGGGCCGGTGCAGCCGGTGGGTGCAGAGAGCTAGGACCTCGGGCTGAGCCTTTCCTGGGGTGAGGAGGGATCACCCAGTAGCTGTGTGGACACAGGCAGAGGGTGGGGGAAGCACACACCCTTTGCTCACATCAGAGTGACATGCAGGTGACTAGAGGTTAAAAAAAAATCACAAAAGCTAAGAGTAAGCAGGGACAGTGGCCAAGCCTCTCATCGCAGCTACTGAGGAGGCCAAGGCAGGAGGATCGCAGTTCAAAGCCAACCTGGGCAACACAGTGAGACCCTGCCTCAGAATTTAAGAGGGCTAGAGGTGGAGGACAGGGGGCAGCACTTGCCTGTTATGCTTACAGCCCTGGTTCGGTCCCTGGTACTAGCACTACCTGCCCCAAAAACCACTAGAAGTGATACAGATCGGTAGAAAAAAACATTTAGTGGGGACCATCCAGAGATGCTCCAGATTTCTGTAGTTTTAAAACTAAAACCATACAGAAAAATGTTGACAGCAAATAAAACCCAGAGTAAGAGATCAAAATAGCCCAGTGGTGCGCTGCAGGTTGGCTTCCTGGCAAACGCCTGGACAGAGCAGGGCACAGTGGTCATGGGTGGCCAGCAGAGGTGCAGCTGTGGTTGTGAATGTCAACAACTTGCCCCTCGCGGTGGTCAGACCTTGGAGGCATCAATGCCTGGGGACCATGGGGTCCTGGGGTCTGTGGTGGGGGTGCAGACTGGGGCCCTACTTTTGGGTGCATTGGAAATGTGCAGCCGTGGCTCCTGTGTCTGTCCAAAGGGAGGGACGTACCACCCACAGGTTTTCAAGTAAGGAAGATCCACCCAGTTTCACAGGAAGTACCTGGAGTCACTGTGCACAAGCCACCACACTTGGGGCCTGAGCCACAGCAGTTGCTGTAGTGGCCAGACAGCCCTGTGCTGGTGCACACAGCCCCTGCACTGCAGGGCCTGCTGGATGGACTGTCTGAAGAACGGGACCCTTATCTTGAGTGGTTGGGAGGCCATGTGCTCACTGAGGTCCCTAGGGAAGAAAAGTCGGGGGGGTGAGAAGATGCCTCTGAGTTTGGCCATCACGAGTTTCTTCTGGGCTGGGCTGTGGCTCAGTGGTGGAGTGCTTGCCTAGCACATGTGAGGCACCGTGCAATCGGTGTTCAATTGTCAACACCACATAAAAATAAATGAATAAAATAAAGGTATTGTGTCCATCTAGAACAAAAAAAATTTTTTTAAGTTTCTCCTAAGGTCTTTGATCCAAGCAAGTGTGATCAGTCAGCAAGCACTTCCTGTACAGGAGCCAAGTTCAAGCTGGGTGTGGTGGCACACACTGTAACCCCAGTACTTTGGGAGGCTGAGACAGGAGGATCACGAGTTCAAGGCCAGCCTCAGCAACAGTGAGGCACTAAGCAACTCAGTGAGACCCTGTCTCTATATAAAACACAAAATAGGGCTGGGGAGGTGGCTCAGTGGTCGAGTGCCCCTGAGTTTAATCCCTGGTACCAAAAAAAAAAAAGCCAAGTTCATGTCTTGGCCTTTGGGACCATACGCCTCGGAGGCTGTGGCACACTGGCAGTACACAGGCAAGCAGGTCTGGCTGTGTTCCAGCAAACAAGAGAAAGGCTGGGTTTGGCTTGTAGCTGAGATTTGCCACCACCTGACTAGAGGCTTGGAGCTGAGACGATCCAGGCCTGAGAGGAGCCCACACCCGCCCTGCCATTGGCCTGAAACAGTCCTAGGCATTGGCTCAGTGGATAGAGGGAACCTGAAGCGTCTTCCAAGATACGGCAAAGCAGTCCCTCAGCCCTCACGTGAAGAGGAGGAAGGGACACTGTCCCCGAGAACTTGAAGCATCCAACTGGGCCTCACACCTGCAGCCCAAATTCATACCCTCAAGCGGGCCCAGCCCAGCACTGCCCCCAGGTGGCTGGCAGCAGCAAACACAGTTCTCTTAAACCAGCCTCGAATGATTCCCACAGATAGGTGCACACAGAGCCTGAGCTCACAATCCAAAACCACACAGGGTGGCAGGAAACTGGGCATCCGGAGTAAGAGCTGGCAAAAACCCAGACAAAAGGCTTAGACTGGCTGAAAAATCTAAAATGTGTTTAATATCTTTAAACCTTAGAATACGTGATTGAAAACATGAGCAAGAAACAAACTGGCAGCATATAAACATTATAAAATGTTCCACTCTTGATCATTCAATTTGTGTGAATTTGTGACAAAAGAAACTTGGGCTGTTGTGCTTTTATTTTTTGATGGCACATTTTCTGAAATGGAAATAATTCAAGTGTAGATTTTTAATAAGAGCTGTTGGCGAAGTGTTGGCAGCCTCCGGGATAAAGGTCACGTCAGAGAGGTGTGCTCAGTGCTGCCGTGGGCAGCAGTTGTCCTGGCCTGACTCCCGGCCAGGGTGGCTCCCAAGAACAGGAGCCTTTGTTAATCGGGGAACTCACCGCTGCACGGGATCGAGCATTGCCGGTGGTGATGTTGGGTGGGGGCTCGGAGAAAGCCAAGTTCATCCAGCACGTCAGATCAAAAACTTGGCCTTCTGCAAAACAGGTCCCTCGACTGTGCCTGGTGTTCTCTGAGGGCTGTAGATGTAGCAGGGAATGGAAACTGGCCTGTATTCGGGAGCTGCCCGCGACCCGCACCCACTCGGCCCTGCCCTCTGCATGCATGTCGGAGCATCCAAGGCAGCGCCTTCCCCCGTGGGGAGCGGAGTCAGAACACGTGTGAGGACTTGGAATGATCTTCTTCTCTGGTACCAAAGTTAGAAGCAGTGGTGTGCGTGTTTGTGCACACATGGGCTCACACGCCGTTTTCTCGTCTGACGAGTGTGGTGGGTGCCCACACGTGGTAGGCATTGTCCTTGGTGCTGGCCCACGACCTGCCCGAGGCCTGGGCTCTGGCTTCCTTGGCAGCTCTTCTCGGATAGAATCTGGCTTCCGGGCGGTCCCCTCCGCGGGCTGCCAGTGGTAGCCAGTGCACGTGAGCAGATCTGGTCGCCTCAGGGTTCTGAGGCAGGAGTCATCGCAGGCTCTCAGAGAAGAAGGCCTGGGGCTGAGTGATGACCAAGAGCCGTAGCGCAAGCACTCTGCCTGGGGAACCCAGGTCCCCGTGGACACCGCAGACACTGGGGACTGGGCCGCGGAGGCTGGGTTCCAAAGGTGTTTTTTCTGTGTGCATCTCGTGAAATTCAAAAAATCCATGAAAACATCACAAGATGAGCCGCTAATCATTCACTCCAGGTCAGTGAGTCACGAAGAAGAAAAGATCAGTTCAAAATTGGAAAATGTAGTAAGGACAAAAATGTCAGGTGCTGTGGCCATGCCTGTCATCCTGGAGACTAGGGAGGCTGAGGCAGGAGGATGGCCAGTTGAAGCTGGTCCAGGTGACTTAGCAAGACCTTGTCTCAAAATAAGAAATAAAAAGGGCTGGGACTGCAACTCCATGGCAGACGGAACCCTGGGTTCCATCCCCAGTGCTGCCAAGTCAAAACCCCAAGAGCCCACTGAGATCATGGCAGACTGCCCGCCAGCAGTCAGTTGGGCTCGCTTCCCTAGGTCCTCATTCATAGGTGACAGTTTGAAGGAGGATCTGGGGGACCCCCCCATGCACTTATCCTCCTGCACTGCTCAGCCTAGACAGGACCAGCTGGCAGAGTGGGGCCCCAGGCCTCTTCCTGGCCTTGGGATGAGGAGCCTGGCTCCTGGACGTGGAGCCGTGTGGGGCTCCTGGTGCCCCAGCTTCGGAGGGAATGCAAGGATGTGGCCTGCCTGGGTCCTCAGCTGGGCCCCATGGCACAGCAGGGACTCAGGGAGAGCCAGCCCCGCTGACGCCTGCCCTTCCCACCTACAGAAAGCGTACTGTGGCCAGTGCAGCGAAAGGATATGGGGTCTCGCCAGGCAGGGCTACAGGTGCGTCCACTGCAAGCTGCTGGTCCATAAGCGCTGCCACGGCCTCGCCCCGCTGACCTGCAGAAGGCATATGGTGAGTCATGGGTGGGAGGGCAGAGGCCCGGACTCCAGCCCATGGTCCAGGCTGACCTTGTGGCCCGTCTCTCCAGAGGGGTCATGGTACTTTCCTCACCTCCAGCCAGCCAGGAAGAGTTCCTGTGCGTCCTGGTGATGGCCACGGTGGCCACACCCCTTCCTGGGGGTGTGGCTCATGTGCATCTTGTGCATGTGTGGTGGACAAGGCCTCTGGGGCGACGTGTCCACCCCTCGCTAGACAGGACCCGAGTCTGGACCCAGGTGTCAGCCTGGTATTGCTGGAGCCCCAGGCACAAGGTCCCAGGGACTGGTGTGGGGCTGACAGCGTTCCCGGGGCCTCTCGGGCCTGTCTGCCAAACACCATGACAGTGCCTGGTGTGGTCCCTCGGGTCCGTGTCAGCCTGCAGAAGCCAGGCGTGGTCAGTCAGAGCTGTGCGGGGCCAGTCCTTGGAGCTCAGTGGCCCAGTGCTTCATCCTGGTGTCAGCCATGTGGGACCCGGAGTGCCCTGGGGTGATGCTCGGGGTCTGGCTGCTGCAAGACCCCCGATGCAGTGGGGGTGGTCACCACATGTGGTGTGAACCCCCCGTGTTTTAAGGTACCTGCTGCAGGGACCTTTGCCACCCCTGTCACCCTGGCAACTCAAGAGGCCAGGGTAGGAGGCAAGGTCAAGGCCAACCTGGGCGACCTAGTGAGACCCTGTGTTAATATAAAAATGTCTAGGGGTAGCCGGGCGCGGTGGCTCAATCCTGTAATCCCAGCACTTAGGGAGGCTGGGACAGGAGGATCGCGAGTTCAAAGCCAGCCTCAGCAATGGCGAGGCGCTAAGCAACTCAGTGAGACCCTGTCTCTACATAAAACACAGAATAGGGCTGGGGATGTGGCTCAGTGGTCGAGTGCCCCTGAGTTCAATCCCCAGTACCAAAAAAAAAAAAAAAGAAAATGTCTAGGGGTGCGGCCCAGTGGAGAGCACCCTGGAGTTCAGTCCCCAGTACCTCAAAATAAATAAAATCAAAGTTAAAAAGTAGAAGGCCTGGTGGGGAAGGCTACAGCCTAAGGTCCCACGCAGCCTCCTGCCCACAGATCCTGGGCAGCTCGTCCCATCAGGAGCTCAGTGCAGCAGCCTGGCCACTGTGCTCTTGGGTGGCATGGTACAGCGTGTGGCCATGGAAAGCCAGGGTGACGCTGCCCTCTCTCTGGCAGGATTCTGTCATGCCTTCCCAAGAGCCTCCAGTGGACGAGAAGAGCGACGGCGTGGACCTTGCTTCTGAGGAGGCTGATGGAAGTAGGCACGATTCCTCCCACCGGGCGGCCCGGGTTCCTCCGCCCCAGTCAGCCTTCTGCTGGCCTCCCTTTCCTGGCCACCTGTCCTGCCCCTGACCTGGTGCCCAAGGGTCAGTGTGGCAAGCATGGTGCCCTCCCCCAGAGCTGGGATGGCACTGTGGGGTCACTTGCAGTTCCCAGTGAGGCCGTGATTCCACCATGGAGGGTGTCCTGGAAACCCGGAGCGAGGACCCTTCCTGGGAGCTGGCCTCCATGGGAAGCCTGAGGGGAGGCCGCCCGCCCTTGGGTTTCTGTGGGGCTTTTAGGAAAGGGCACCCTTCCCCCCACATTCTAGCCAGGCCCAAGCCTGCTCGGCTCCTGAGACCCGGTCAGGTCAGGCACACTCAGGGTGGTATGGCCTCAAACCTGCTTTTAACGATGAGAAGCATTTGGAGATTTCAGATACCAGTTGGGTGGACAGCCAGCCCTGAGCTCGCCACCCCTGTGGACTCTGACGCAGGTACATGGGTGCTCTGGCTCCCCTGAGATAAGACTGTCCCAAGGGGACACCCTTCTCTGAAGGGTGAAGCAAGACCACAGGACATGAAGCACGTAGTTCAGCACCCCACAGGAGGGAAACTCCCAGTGCACAGCTGCCCGTCCGTCTATCCACCACATGTCCCTCTAGCCAGCCACTCATTATCTGCTGACCCTCCACCCATCGTCCACCCGTACATCTGTTATGTCTGCCCATCATCCATCCGTCCGTCACCCGCCCTCCCTGCCGGCTGTGAGCCCGTGGGCACACGTGTGCATACTGTCAGGACGAGGGCTGGAGGGTTCATCGTGTGGCCAAGGGTGTCCCAGGCTGACCACGGTTCTGCGGGCGTTGTGTGGCACGTTTTTGTCTAATTGTAGGAGAGGAAATGTCCTGAGCACTTCCATTATGATATTTGGAAGGGCAGATGCACTGAGCGCCTTTTTGACTTGGAATGCTGTCACTGCAGTGAGCGTCACGGGGTGCGCCCCCGCCGTTTTCCGGCTGAATCACGGGGAGCCCTGGTGGCAGTACAGGTCCCCAGTCCCCGTGTTCAGAGTCTGTGTTCTGAGTGGAACCTAGGAGGCTGTCTTTTCTTAAGACTTTAAGCTAAAATCCAAAGCTGGGGTCTGATGTGGCCACTCCAGGGACGCCTCTGAGGGCTGCTGCCCTGGCCAGGCCACCGTGTCCTCCTGGGGGGCCCCTGTGTCCGCGGACCCTTCCCTTGGCAATGGGTGTAATGGCCTTCTCTTCTCCATCTCTTCACTAGTTGCGTACATTTCTTCAACCCGGAAACACGACACCATTAAAGGCGATTCCGAGGTGAGTGTGTCCCCTCTTGAGAAGCAGCACAGCTCGCTTCTGGGGCAGTGGGGGAAACCCCAGTGTGAACTAGACGTGTCATGGACTGGTCACTGGCCGTGGGCCCGGCAGGGCTTTGTGGGCGTCTTGGAGTAGGACCTCGTCTTTAGGTCTTGCTGCGACACCTGCTCTGCAGATCCCCCCGGGCTGCTCCCTGCAGGCCATCGGACCCAGCGCCCAGCCTCTGAGCTGCGGCCTCTGTCCCATCTTACCTGCATGAACCCTGCCTCGCTGCCTCCTCCAGGCCTCTGGCCCGTAGCATTCTGCTGGCCTCCCCCTTTCCCAGGCTCGAGCCAGCGGTAAGCTGGGCCTTCACAGCCCTGGCGAGTCCACGCAGGAGAGCCGTGCTCTGCACCCTCAAGGGCGCCTTTCCCATAGTGACCAGCACACTGCCCCCTGAAGACGTGTGTGTTTGACAGGCGCGTGGCCACACCCGTGATCCCAGCAGCTCAGGAGGCTGAGGCAGGAAGATTGCTAGTCCCCACCTCAGCTACTTAGCGAGATTTTGTCTCAAATAAAAAGGGATGGGAATGTAGCTCAGTGGTAAACCGCCCCTGGATGCAACCCCCAGTACCAGAAAGGAAAGCCGGGCGCGGTGGCTCAAGCCTGTAATCCCAGCACTCAGGGAGGCTGAGGCAGGAGGATGGCGAGTTCAAAGCCAGCCTCAGCAATGGTGAGGCACTAAGCAACTCAGTGAGACCCTGTCTCTACATAAATCACAGAATAGGGCTGGGGGTGTGGCTCCGTGGTCGAGTGCCCCTGAGTTCAGTCCCCAGTACCAAAAAAAAAAGACTCAGCTCTTCTGGCCAGTCTGCCTGGAAAGCATGGGCGTCCTTGGGCAGCAGAACCCATTTTCTTCCATTGGGACCACCCACGTCACCTCCTTCCTCCACCACAGGCGTCTTGGCCAGGTTGCTCCAGAGCCGCCTGCTGGGGGCTGGGCAGACCTTGGCAGGCCTTCCACAGTCCAGCCAGGTGACCCAGCGGGCTGCAGGCCGCACCCAGAGGGCCAGGGACCATGCAGTCACGTCCCTCCCCTTCCCGGGAGTCCCTCCTTAGGACCTGAAGCCTGTCATCGATGGGGTCGACGGGATCAAAATCTCTCAGGGGCTCGGGCTGCAGGACTTCGACCTCATCAGGGTCATCGGGCGCGGCAGCTACGCCAAGGTCCTCCTGGTGCGGCTGAAGAAGAACGACCAGGTCTACGCCATGAAGGTGGTGAAGAAGGAGCTGGTGCACGACGACGAGGTGGCCTGCCGGGCGGGGCGGGCGCGGGCTCCACGAGGGGACAGGGACGGGGACACACGCGGGGTCCATGAGGGGACAGGGACACACACGTGATGTCCACGAGGGGACGGGGACGCACGCTGGGCTCCAGG
>PVHX01021476.1:0-29697 GCA_004024805.1 Geosciurus inauris
TGCCTGGCTACCCTGCCTGGCCTCCCTGCCTGGTCTCCCTGCCTGGCCATCCTGCCTGGCCATCCTGCCTGGCCTCCCTGCCTGGCCTCCTTGCCTGGCTTCCCTGCTTGGCTACCCTGCCTGGCCTCCCTGCCTGGCCTCCTTGCCTGGCCTCCCTGCCTGGCCTCCCTGCCTGGCCTGCCTGCCTGGCCACACTGGGGCTGGGCTGTGGCTGTGCAGGGAGTTGGGGGGTGACTACTGGATGTGGAGAGGGGTAGTGTGGCTGACGGCCCAGTGTGGTCCTGCCCAGGGCCAAGTGGCCTGGGGACGATGTAGGTGGAGGTGACTGTCTGCAGGGTTAGTCTGCCGACCTTGGGTGGGTGGCTGGAGGCTTGGAGGCCTTGGGTGCTACAGGCAGGTCAGAGCCCGGAAGGAAGCCGCCTGCTCCAGCAGCCTGGCCCTGGGCACTGGCGAGTGGGCCTGGGCCGTTCTTCTCTGTGGTGGGAGCTGCCCACTGCCCAGGACGCAGGAGGGTCTGCCTCCCCCTCCTGTCCCAGCAATGTCTGAGGAAGCTCCATCCTCCGCCCCGGTCCCACCAGCCTCCATGACCTGGACGGCTCTGCGTGGGAGCTTCCTGGACACCACTCATACCTCTGTGGCCTCTTCTCCGCTCGGAGACGAGGCCCGGGGTCTGGAAAGCTCTCGTGTGACTCACAGCGTTCGCTTCAAGCACACTGAGCAGCCTCCGCTGTGGGCGTGTTCCCGCTGTGACCAGCCCCCACCCTCCTGAGTCAGAGCAGAGACTTTCCATGGAAGCTCCAAGGACCCGGGCCATGGGGTGGTGGCACTCTGTCAAGTGACTCACTGTGGTCACCCTGTGACCCACTTTCCACTGTCAGTTTTGGCTGAGTGGATTCCCATGTCCTCCAGCCCCAGCCATGGCCTCTGCCTCATCAGGGAACTGCCAGCCCCGAGGCAGAGGGAAAGTCGGGTGGTGGGAGTGCCCTGCCCAAGCACAGGGGCGGAGGGTGAGTCCTGGCCAGGTCACGGTGCTGGCCTCTGAGCCTGGTGGCTGGCAAGCCAGGAGAGCTAGGCGTCTGTCCACAGGGCCACGTGAGAGCGAGTCCCTAAATGGGGCCTGCTAACTCTCCATCAGCTGCTACCCATGGGCCCCGTGGCCTCCAGACAGGGGCTCGGGGCTCGGCGGGCACAGGTCTGCATGAACCGATGCATGAGGGCGGCCGGGGCCGGAGCCGTCCACTGAGCTCCGCCAGGCGCGTCCTTCAGTGAGAAGCACGAACCTCCTGGTGGTGCTTTCTGCACGGAGTGCTGGACCAGCAGCTGCTGGGCAAATGCTGCACGGCGGCACGTCCTGACGTTTGGGAGGGCTGCCTGTGGGATAAAGGAGAGGCGCAGGCCCGGAGGGCGGTGCCCGCGGCTCTGTGCCTGCGGCCCTGATGCTCGATGCTTGGACGAGGGTGAGAGGGCGAGGGTGAACCGTCCCTCACTGCCTGGCGGGTATGTAGCTGCCCACCAAGGACTGCTGGCTGTGCAGCGGGCTGTGGCTCCAGGGCCCTGCGCATGGGTGGCAGGCCACCTCTGCCCTCCCAGGCCGGCCCTCACTGAACCCCACGGTGCCTGCCTCCTGAGGGCTCCGTCCACTCTGTCCCGGGCACAAGCCCCGCCCCCTGGTCCCTGAGAATGAGCTGTGCTGAAGATGGGCAGGTGTCTGGGCAACCCTGGTGACTGTCCACCAACATGGCAGGCTCTGCCATTTGCCCGCAAGCCACAGTACCCCAGAACCAGGCTGCAGCAGAGATGCCCATGAGAGGCACAGACACCCGCCAGGCCGGCTGGCACGCAGACCCTCCTGGGTCCCCAGGAGGCACGGCTGACGGAGCTTTGTTCTTCCTGGGAAGGAAGGAATGCTGGCTCCAGCACAGGCCACGCAGCGCCAGGCGGGCCAGGCCCCCGCCCCCCCTGGGCCTCTCTCCTGGAGGCTGCAGGCTAGGGGACAGGCCTGTGGAGCCAGGACGGAAGGCCTGTCTGCACCTGGTCCTCACAGCAGCACAGAGGGGAAGGGGTTGCCCTGGGAATCGCTTGCTTCAGCTGGCGGCAGGGAGGGTGGGATTCCCTGCTGGGCAGACCCCCTCCCTGGCCCCCAAGTTGTGGAAATTGAGCTCCCACCAGCCTGACTCCGCCAGGCTGGGAGGAAGAGGAGGTGCAGGGCAGCCTGTGGCCATGTCAAGACTGACATGTGCTGGGAGTGCTGGCAGCCCTCAGGGACTGCTAGTTCCTGGAGGACACAGTGGGAGCTGGACTTCTGGATAGGAGCGAGGCCCAGAAGCTCGGGTGCCAGGCCTAGGGGAGTGTGCCCACAGAGCCCAAGGGCCAGAGCCCTGGCTGGGTCGGTGCCTGTGGGCCTCCAGCTGTGGGGACCAGCATGGGCACTCTGGGCTCACCCTTGGGCAGAGGCGGTGACCAGCACAAGGTTCCTGCTCCCCGCCATCCGACCTCCAGGGGCAGGGGGTTCCCACCCTAGAGGGACTCACAGCCTCTGGGGCCTCAGACGTTAAATACACAGAATGAACCAGGCAGGAAAGGGACCTGGACCCAGGAGCGTGGCGGCTCTGAGTGCCAGGCCTGCGTTCTGTGGTGACGGAGCCCGTGTCCTGGGGCCTAGGTGTCTGGCCAGCTCAGCTGCAGCAGAGCCCAGGGCGGCTCTCAGGAAGCCCACGATGCCCACTCAGTGTCCCATCTGTGCAGCCAACTGGGAAGGCAGCGTTCTAACCATAAATGGAAACATCCTCAGGCTGCCGACCACTGCCAAGGGTGAGGCCGCCGGAGAGAGGGGGCTCTCCTGGGCCAGCAGCGCTGGGCGCCCAGGCTGTCTGAGGAGCTCCGTGAGAACAGCAGCCTGGACGGCCCCCAGCATCTCAGAGCACACTTTCTAGTAAAAGGCTGAACTGGAAGGTTCTCAGAGGGCACGAGAAGGCTCAGGCGAGCCTCTTGGAAGTCAGCACAAAGTTAGTGAGAAAGAACTCCCTTTTCAGTTAGGGCTGATTGCTGTTGGCAAGAACCAAAGAAAAGCTCATCCCACAAGAGCAGCCCGGCCACCGTGCATTCCACAAGGCCACCAGGCACGGGCGCCGGGTATGCTAATGGGAAGCAGACTGCAGAGGCGGCCACCCCTCCTCTGAGTTTTAATCTGTCACTACATGGACTCGGTTTTAGTCTAATGGTGGCATTTTCTCTCTGGTGCTGGTTTGCCGTTTCTTGTGCCTTGGTTGACCCCTGTGTGCCTCGGCAGGCAGCTGGCGGGACTGTGGCAGCCTCCTGAAGTCACGGGAAGTGAAGCACCAGACACAGAGATTCACGAGAGAGCTGTACCTGAGCCCCAGAGGGACGGTGAATGCTCCCTGCTCCTGCAGTCAGGTGCCCGACAGGCGAGTGGGGCCCCTGAGCGGGTGTGGGTGGCTCTGCACAGCCCCCAGACACCCCAAGAGGTCTCCGCCCAGGACCACGGACAGACTCAGGCCTTTGGGGAATCATAGCCCAAGGTCCAGATGGGATGAGCGCCCCTTGCAGACAGCAGCCCTGACCAGGGCCAGAGGCTGAGTTGTGCAGGTGATGGGCCCAGGCTGGACGGGCCCCAGGCCCCTGTTGCTCCCCCATATCTTGGTATGTGGCCACACCTGTTTCTCAGCCTCCTTCCTACTAGATGGACCATCTGGCTGGGCTAGAAGGAGCCCTGAATCCCTGAGTGACTGTGTGGAGCAGAAGATCATTCCCCACCAACCTGCTGTGGACAGTGGCAGGAGCACCACCAGCCCGTGCGTGTGCAGGCACGACCTCAGCTACTGGCCACAGTGCCTGGCTTGCCTGGCCTCCTCCCGTGCTCCCTCTGGAGCACAGCAGCCACGTCAGTGCTGCTTGCTGACTGAGTGGCCTCAGAGGGCGCTCCAAGCATCTGATAAGTGAGGAATCCCACTGCAGGACCAAGGCGTGTGCGAAGGTAGCTCTCACATGAAGGTCCAGAGCACCAAGCAGAACCTGCAGGCGTCCAGCCGACACCCAGGACTCGGCACCCAAACCCAGGCTGCCCAGGTGCTGCAGAAGGTGGGGGCTGCATGGCAGCGGGCTGAGCTGGCCAGCCAGAGTCCACTCAGACAAGGAGCTGGAGACAGGAATGTGCATCTTTGGGCCAGATGTAGGCCCGGGGGACGGGCAGCTGGCGGGTCCCTTTGAAGTCTTGCCCAGGGAGCCTGGTGTGAGAGGAGGTCTGTGTGGCTCATGCTGGGCACAGGCTGACCTCAGGGCTCAGGCCCTGTGGCCGAGGATGAGGTCAGAGGCCTGGGGACTGGGTGCTGGTCTCCAGCCCGCTGACCTCTGCTCCTTTCCCACACCCTGGCCCTGCTCCGTGTCAGGTGGGCTGACCCACACGTCACACCCACTCTCCTGCAGGTGCCCACTACACAGGACATCCACCCTGCTCCCCTCCAGCAGGAATGGCGGGTAGAGGACAGACTCAGAAGGCCTTCCCACTGTGACGGCATCAGAGGGTGTGAACGGCCTAGAATAAAACTAAGAAAACAGGCACAAGACCGGCCGTCGCAGCTGAGCCCTGCCAGCGGAGGCCTGCCAGCGGAGGCAGTGTGTCCGCGTTGGACACTCGGTGTCTCCACACCTAGAGTTCTTCTCAAACTGATATTTAGGGTTAAGGTGACCCTACCAACATCTTCTTTCTAGGCATTGAACACCTAATTCTCAAACATGCGTGAAAATTCAAAGGACTTTGAATGGAGAAAATAATTAAAAAAAAAAAAAAAAAACAAAGTTGAGGGGCTGAGGTTGTGGTGAAGTGGTAGCATGCCCACCTAGCACGAGTGAGGCACTGGGTTCGATCCTCAGCATCACATAAAAATAAAAATAAAGATATTCTGTCCACCTACAACTAAAAAACAAATATTTAAAAAAAAACAAAGTTGATATTTAAAATAAATTTTTTTAGTTGTTCATGGACACAATAGCTTTATTTATGTATTTTTATGTGGTGCTGAGGATCGAACCCAGTGCCTCATACTTGCAAAGCAAGTGCTCTACCACTGAGCCACAACCCCAGCCCAAAGTTAAGAGATCTTAAACCATTTTTTTTTTGGTACTGGAGATTGAACTCAGGGGCACTTGACCACTGAGCCACATCCCCAGCCCTATTTTGTGTTTTATATAGAGACAGGGTCTCACTGAGTTGCTTAGCACCTCGCCATTGCTGAGGCTGGCTTTGAACTCATGATTCTCCTGTCTCAGCCTCCCTAAGTGCTGGGATTACAGGTGTGCACCACTGCATTCAGCTTTAAACAACTTTTAAGACTTACTCCAAAAGCTACGATACCTCAGATTGTGCTGTCAGTGTGACACTAGACACACACGTGTACGTGTGTGTGTCCACATCTATCCACAAAGCCAAATACCAGGAACTCACTCTGCACACCCACAGAACGTCTGCAGTTAGCAAGACCCCAAGCCCGTGCTGGTGTGGCACGGAGGGGCGGTCCTGTACAGGGCAGCGGGTGCCAGTACGACCTCAGAAAGGTGGGAATTTCATGACATTGTCACTCACTGTCACCTGGTGGCCTGCCCTCCAGTTCCAGGTGGTTCCTCAAGGCGAATAACTACGTGTCCCTCACAAAGAATTGAACAAGGATGTCCATGCAGCTCTGTTTACAACAGTCAGACACAAAACGCCAGTCCATCAGCAACAAGCAAGGCGCGTCCACCAGCAGATGGAGTGTCCACACGCAGAGGAGCGTCCACCCTCAGAGAAGCGTCCACCTGCAGGGGAGCGTCCACCTGCAGAGGAGCGTCCACCCACAGAGGAGCGTCCACCCGCAGAGGAGCATCCACCCGCAGAGGAGCATCCATCCTCAGAGGAGCGTCCATCTACAGAGGAGCGTCCACCCTCAGAGGAGCGTCCACCTGCAGAGGAGCGTCCACCCTCAGAGAAGCGTCCACCTGCAGGGGAGCGTCCACCTGCAGAGGAGCGTCCACCCGCAGAGGAGCAGGACCCTGCAAGGGCAGCGGCTGGTGCAGGCCGCAGTGTGGAGGATGGAGATGCTCTGCCCAGGGAGAGACGCCAGACAGGTGGGTCCTGCAGGACCCCTGGCGGGGCCTAGAGGACTGGCATCAGTGTCTGCGGCAGGGCCTGCGCGGGCTGAGGTCATCCAGCATGTGGAGGCTCCAGGCTGCACGCCTGCCCGCACTCCTCCTTCTGGGTAAATCCCACCTCGATGAGACCCGTTCCCGAGTGTGGGGAAGGCCGGAGAGGGTCTGCCCTCTCCAGGTGTGGCCAGGTCATAGGGGGCCCGCCCCTTGCCATGCTGGGTGGGCGTCTTCGTCAGCAGGGCCACTTAAGGAAACAGCACAGGCGGGGTTCCTGGGCAGACCCTTTGAGGCCGGGAGGGCTGGTCTCTGGAGAGGTCCCTCTCCCTGGTTTGCAGACCAGCACTGTTAATGCTGGGTCGGCAACGTCCCCGAAGGCTCCAGGGCTGGCGGCCTGTGCTCAGGGCCGCAGTGTCAGTGGACTTTGGGAGGTGACGGGCATTGGAGGAGCTGCGGGCTGTGGCGGGGCCTGGCTGGAGGAGAGGGCCCTTGGGGGCCATGTCGCGTCCCTGGTCTCCTCACTGGGCCACATGGCTGCCGTGGAGAGGGCAGCTTTCCTTCGCCACACCCGTGCCCTGTGGTGTCTTGCCTCACCTCAGCCCAGAGCTATGGAGTTGGCTGACCGCTGAAGCTGGACCGGAGCTTCCCTCCTCCAGGCGTTTTTATCGGGTTCTGTCCCAGGATGAGCAGCCAACACGACGTCCTTGCTGCATCCTCGGGGCAGAGAGGGAGGCTCTTCTCTTGAGGCCACTGACCTGTCAGATCAGGCCTCACTGCTGTGACCCTGAGCCCGACCGGACTCCCACCATGAACAGGGGACGAAGCCACCATGCTGGGGAGGTGGGCCTTGGTGCGGTGTGGCTCGCGTCCTTTGCAGATGCAGGCCCCTTTCCCCAAAGGCTGGAGGCTGCAGAGGCGGGAAATGGGCGGGGCGTGGGTGGAGGGGCCTTGGAGTGACTGGGCGTCTTCTTTGGGGAGAAGGTTGCTGGGAAGGCCTGGAAGCAGCCTGGCCTCTGCCGTCCTGCCTGCAGGGGCTCTGGACAGGAGGCCACCAGGGCAGTCAGGCCAGCAGTCACCCAGGGCCCCGGCCAGGGCCAGCTGGGGTGGGCCTCACACTCCCGGGCTCAGGAGCCCGTCCACTCTGGGAACCACAGACACTCATGGATGCTTTATCTATCAGTATTTATTGAATCAGAAATTAAAAATAATTATAGAACCATTTAAAACTCACAAGGAAAAACACATTGCGTGTTAACATAATGTGTTTTCAATGAACAAATTGAATAATGTTTCCCAAGACAGCAGAATCGTGGGAAGACGGGCAGACCCATGTGTGCACCATCTCCTCAGCGTCTGGCTACGGGCACAGCTGGGTTCTCAGGGCCGCCAGGCCTTTACACCCTTTAGATGGAGCAGCAGGTCATTTGGGGTAAAATATGTGAAAAGAATCTGGCCCCCTGCCGGCGGGGCTGGGGCTCAGAGGTTTGGGGTCGGGTGTGAGGTGGAGCTGAGCCTCTGGCTCCGTCCCAAGAGTGAGAGTGACAGAGAGTAGTGGCCTCCCAGGCCCTGGAGCAGCTCAGGAGCCTCAGGGCCCCAGCCACACCAGAAAGCCACATGGAGCATGGGTGTGAGGTCCTCTGTACAGACTGGACGTGGGAGCCTGGGAGGGACGTTTCCAGAGCACGCAGGACAGGTGCTGGGCCCGGGGCTGAGCAGCAGGCCTCAGGGAGCAGTGGCAGAGCTGCTGAGACCTGACTCCGCTTGCCCACAGTCCTGCAGCTGGACGGTGCTTCCTAACACCAAGACCAGACCAAGCAGAGGAGTCTGGTGCTCCACGGGCCTGCGCACGCCCTGTCTTGCACCTCCAGCGTCCTCCATAGGACCCCTCCATTCCCACGGTCTCCTCATGGACTATCACTGCTGCTGGAGCTGTTGCCCTCGTGTGTGCCTCCCAGGACGGCAGCCAGAAACACTGGGAGGACCAGAGGCGCTCTCACTAGGAAAGCCAGCTTCCTCCGGGGGACCACGGGGGACTCCAGTGCCTCCACCAGCCAGTCCTGGCCATGGCCCTGCGGGAGTCTGCTCTGCCTTGCCCTGGAGGAAGAGGATGGCGTTGGGTCCACAGGAAACACCCTCCCCAGCACTGCCCAGGAGCTCCAGGGTCCCCGCCACCTGGCGCCCGATCCCTGCACCCTCCGCCGGGCACAGATGACCAGCCTTCCCCGCTGCTGGGGACCCTGGCCAGAGCCCCCAACTCTGAGACCCCTGAAGACTGGCTGACCAGGATGGATATCTGCAGGGCCTGGCCTGAGCCCTGGCGTGCCTGCTCAGCTGTGCGCACCCCACGAGCACCACTGCCCGCAGTGCCCAGCACCCTCTTGCAGTTGAGGAGAGAGATGCTGGCACCCCTGTGAGCCGTGGCAGGAAGCTATGCAGTCGAGCTGTCCTGCCGGCTTATCTAGAAAGCCTGTCTGGCATCAGCCCGACAGCCCCAGGGGCCCTTCCTGGGGAGTCCTCCGCTCAGTGGCATGGCTGGGGGACCAAAGGCTCCTGGCCTGCTACAGGTCTGCTGGCTGAGAGTGGCACTTCCTCCTCCTGAGCCACAGGCTCTGCCCGGCCCCCTCTTCCAGGGCAAATGCCCAGCGGAGGCCGGCTCCCTGGCCTGAGGGAAGAGGCCTCGGGTCCTGACAGGCCTGGTGGAGGAGGAATCTGCTTGTCAGCTGCCCTGGGCCATCCAGGGGCTCCTCCATCAAGAGGTAACTTGCCCTGTGGGCAAGTGCTTCCTCCCCAGGGCCAGTCATCTCCAAGTTCCCACCTTGGACCAGACGTGTTTCTGGGTGAAAAGCATCTGTCTTCAAAAACACTCATGGAGCTCCCCGGGGAGCAGATCCATGGAAGGGCAGAGAAGGTGGGCAGATCGGTTCCCCATGGGGAGCAGGCCACCACCGCAGTGCAGAAAGATGTGAGGAAATGTCCTTAGTCAACCCCGAGGCTGGCCTCTCAAGCGCCTGCAGAGGGGGAGGAACAGGGCTCCCCAGCCAAGCCCCAGGCCTGACCTCAGGGCCCTGAGCATTGGCCAGAGCCTTCCTGGGTTTGGACCCTCTTGTCTGGTTATGCAAGACCCTCTCCCACCCTTGGCCCCAAGATTGCTCAAGGAGGTTTGGAAAGCAGCTTTGTGGGGACATGGTCAGCGGGGCTTGGTGGGCTGGGTGCCCTGGCTGGGCTTCCGGGTGGGAGTGCAGTGAGGAAGGACAGGCGCTGCCCGGCAGACATTTCTTCCTGGGAACTGGAAGGCTTTAGAAGCCCCAGCCAGCTCCTTGCCTCGTGGGTATTCTCCCGGTTTCCCCACAGGCAGGGCCTGTCCTGCTGGCAGTGGCGAAGGGGAAGGTGGGCAAGTGTCACAGCCGAGGCATCAGCAGGGACCGGGCAGGTGGGGTGATGGCTGGTCTGGCCTGGCCTGGCCACCCTCTCAGGGCTACAGTTCTGGCAAGTGCCATGGGGTGTGAGGAAGCAGGAGGGGCTCTTGGAAACTCGGGTGCTGTTTCCACCTGAGATGCATCATCTTGAGTGTGGTCTCCCGTTTTCTTCCTGATTTGATGGGAGTGTCTCTCGGGGTTAGTTTTGCTGAAGTCTTACTGAGCCCAGTTGTCTTAGAGAGTTACCTTTAGTTTCCACTGATTTTCTCTGTCATGCTTTCAGTCCACAGGTTGCTGATTTGGCCTTTTTTTTTTCTTACTTGCTTTGGATTTATTTTGTGCTTTTGAGACAGTTTCCTGAGCTTGGATTATTCTTTTCAGATCTTTCTCCTTCTGCAATATAACACTTAGTGCTATGAATTTTCCTCTAAGCACTGCTCTTCCTGCACATCACAGAGTTTGATATATTTCCACTTTTGTTCAGTTAAATAGTTTTTAACTCTCTCAAGACATAATTTAGAACAATGCCACTTAACATTTAAGTATTTAGGGATATAATTGTCATGTCTGTTGGGATAACTGGTTTGATTCCCACGGTCAGAGATCACACTTTGGAGGCCATCTTTCTGGATTGAAGGTTCTTAGTAGCCCTGGTGTCTCTGTCCTGCGCACACCCTGTGTGCTCTGCCCCAGCTGGGTGGAGTGTTCCAAAAGTGTTGGGTGCAGGAGGCTGATGGTACTACTCAGCCCTGTCCTGGAGACTCTTGTCTGTGTTCTCTGGAAAAGTGGCACTGGGGCTCCACCTGTAACCCCGGATTGTTTCCCCCACAGTTCCATTGTCATGGATGCTGCTGCCTGTGTCTGAAGCTGCTGGCAGCTCTGTGCACACTTAAGGATGTCGTGTCTTCTTGGTGACTTGATCTTTTTGTCATTATATGATCTGCCTTTTCACTTCCATTAATTTTCTTTTCCCTGAAGACTATTTTATCAGATATTAGCATGACTGCTCACGTTTTTTTATTTATGCTTTTCTGGTACATTGTTTTCCATCCTCTTTACACTACTCGGCCAACGTTATCTTTGAAGTGTGTTTCTTATAGACTGAATATAAGTGGGTTCTTCCAAACCTGCTGTGCTGACCTCTGACTTCTAGTTTAGGCCAGTTCACTCGGGTATATTTATATTCTAGCTGCCAGTTTATTGACGGCTTTCTGCATGTTTGCTCTGGTTTTCATTGTTGTTTCTTCTTTTCTGTTCCTTCTTCCTATTTGAACATGTTTAGTATTCTATGTTATCTACACTGAGTCAACACATCGCCACATCAGGTGTTTCATACAAGTCTTATCAGGATGGGGCCTCCTGAGCAGTGGTCTTATGTGGCACATCTGTGACCCTGGACATCCCATTGTCTTTCCCATTTTGTTACTCTTCCTTCATATCTGATGTTCTAGGTTTCTCTCTTTTGTCTGAAGAACATGCTTTGTCCTTCCTTTAGGGTCTATTTGTTGGCAGAAATTCTCTTTATTTTCTTTCTTCTGAGAATGTCTTTGTTTCATCTTTACTCCCGAAGGATAATTTCACTGGATATAGAATCATGAATTTATGATTCTTTTGTTTTGCTTCCAGCTCTTAAAAAGTATGCCACTCCCTCTGGCCTCCATGGTTTCTAATGAGAAAAGTGGCAGTCGATCTCATTGTTGTTTTAGGAATGTATTCTTTTTCTTGGCCCTCACTGAAGACATTTTTCTTTGTCTTTAGTTTTCAGAAGGTTGTTGTGATGTGTCTGAGTGTGGGTGTATGTGGGCCTCTCCTGTCTGGAGTTCACTCAGCTCTGTGAACCCGAGGAGGCTGGTCTGCCTGCAAGACAGAGAAGTCCTCAGACCAGACCCTAACCCTCTTGTGGGAGGAAACTCATGTTCACAATGAGTAGATGTAGGACCCCGGGGCTGATTTCCACTGGTGCATTTCCCAAGGTATTGCTTGACCACATAGACGGAGAGAAAAGAAACCCAGGGCCCGTGTGCACCTGCAGCTCAGGTGGGCACCAGCCCTGGCCCCTCTGCCCACTGGGACCATGAACAACTTGAGGGCCTGAGTTTAGAATGCCCCCTTGTCATTCCTGATCTGAGAGGAGCTGACCTGAAAGAGCTGAAGCTGGTGGGCATCATGGGGCAACCACCCCTGGACACCTCCAAATGTGTGGGAGGTTCACACCTGAGGGGTGCTGGGCTGGGCTGGAGTGAGAGGAGGGAGGGTGTGGACTGGTGAATGGAAGAGAGGGACAGGGGGGTTTGAGGCCCCAGGGAGGGCTGAAGTGGCTCACTGGTGAAGGAGAAGGCAACTCTGAGCCATCCTGGTCATGGGGGGCCAGTGTCCCTGGCATCCTGAGGACACAGAGGCAGCCAGTGGTGGGCTGGTCCAGGTGAGAGAAGGCACATGGTCTTTGAAGCTGCAGCTCTAGGCCTCCACCCTCACCATGGTCCCTCAGGCCCCTTCATCTGCCCGGCCTGTCCTCCTCGGCACTGGGGACTGAGGCTGGCCAAGTCTGCTGGGGTCTGGCGGGCCACATCTGGCAGAAGTCACAGAGAGCTGACTCTGAAGGAGGGAGAGGCCACTGTACGGCACTGGTGACAGAGGCGAGGGGGGGCATTCAGAGAGGACACTCCTAGGTGGACATCTCTAAGGCAGAGCTGCTCTGGGAAATGATGGGTCTGGGGCAGGACTTGGATAATGTGCAGAGGCTCAAAAGGAGGCTGGGGAGGCAGAGACGTCTGGCCCTGGAAATCCAGGCATAGTGTGCCTCCCACCCAGGGGCCTCACCTGGTGCTGGCTGACGGCAGGTTCTGTGGGCACTGAGTCAGAGGCCCAGAGCCACACGGGCGCCTGGGAGGAAAAGGGGTGTGGGGCTGCACTGGGGTGTGGGCACTGGGCTGAGTGGACGGAGCTGCTGCAAGTGGAAGGCTCTCAGCTGGGCAGGTGGCCGGGGCTGCCTGGGTCAGGAAGGGCCAGGGTCTGTGGGGTGTGTGCCTCTGTGGTGTCTGGGTCTGAAGACCAGGCCCCGCTATGACGGGGCCCAGGAGCCCAGCCCGGGGAATCGCCCTGACACTGGGCGGGGAGCAGCCTGAGCGTCTGACCCTCGCCCTGATGTGAGTCACTGAGGCACAGGTTTGCGCTTTTCCAAGGACGGCTGTGTTTACGACAGGCTCAGGTTCTTGCTGCCGCGGTGCTGGGCCTGAGGGTGGGCACGTGGGCGGGCTCGGGAGGGGCAGGACGCCGGACTCATGGGCGCTGCTCTGACCACTGGGCCCCGCTCCTTCCCAACTCCCGTAGCAGCCGCCCGCCAGGTCGCCTGGCATCCATCCGAGGGGAGCGATTTCCGGCCGACCCTCCCAGCGCCTCGCCTCACAGGCCTTGCTGAGCTGGCGGCTGTGGTATGAGGCCAGCTGCTCACCAGCAAACCGCAGGTCTGTGGGGGACGTCCCCAGGCCCACTGCGTGGGTCGCTGGCTTAGGAATGCTCCCTGTGGTTCTGCGGGGCCCTGGCCAGGCCAGCCAGGGAGCTTCCCCCAGGGGAGCCAGGCGCGCCCAGTTCCCAGCACCAACCACATCCGGGCCACACAACCCCAGCCTCCTCTTTCCGTCACTCTTCCAATTTCAACAACTCATGGCGGGAGCGGCTGGGAGCCCCCGGGAGTCCCCGAGCTCAGGCAAGAGGCAGATCAGCCCTTCCCTCTGCCCCATCCCAGCTCTCCCGCCCGTCCACAGGGGGGCTGTGGGCAGCCTTGGCGAGAGGCACAGCCCTGGTCTGGGAACCTGGAGCTCTGAGGCTCCGTCTGGGTGCCCGGGGAGGCCCCGCTGTCCTCGCCACAACCCCAGGCCTTCTCCTTGACACCTGTCGAGATCCTTGAGGACTCAACACCCTGATCCCAGGGGTCATTTTGAAGGCCCGGGGCTGGTCCCTGCCTGTGGCCACTTGTGCTTGCCTGCTTGTGGGGCTTGGGGTCTTAGCTGCTCCAAGATGTGGCTTCAGCCTTCAGGGGTGAGGACAGTGCTAGGCTGGTGGATGGACAGAAAGGACATCCATAAGGCAGCCTGTGAGGTGAGAAGTGTTAGGAGGACCTGGTTGCTGCACACTGACCATCCCATCTCAGGGCGCCCCTTGGCCTGTGTTCTTCCTGCTATTCTGGGTGTCCTGGTCAGGAGGAGCTGACCACACCCTGCTCACCCAGGAGAGGCCTACGCTGGAGGCGGGCAGGTCTGGGATGTGCTCAGCTGCTAGAGGACAGGTGTTCTCCCCACAGGGAGCTGGCCCCTCAGCTGGTCCTCACAATGAGGTGGTCAGGAGAGGCCAGCTCAGACAAACTTCCTCAGGATAGTTGAGGGGCCTTGGACCCAATTTAAGAAAGCACCATGCCCTCAAGGTCACTGTGGTCCAGGAGGCAGGCTGTGGGTGGCTGGGTGGCTCTTGGTCTCTCTAGGGTCCCCTCACACTCCTCCCTGTGTGGATGGGACCCTCCAGCTGGTAACTGGAGAAAGACCCCAGCTGGCTGGTCATCCTGACAGACCTGCACCCCTACTTGGCCACCCCTGGAGGTGCCAGGTTGCTGGGAGTCACCTGATGGATGCCTGCTCCCCCTGAGGTGCACTCCTGGAAGGCCAGTGTGTCCGTGGCTCAGGAGGGCCCTGCTGTCTCCTGGGGTGGCAGCAGCCTGCCAGGCAGCCCAGCTGCGGCCCCTGGAAGGCCCCCATGGTGCCCTGCCTCACTCCCGGCCTCCACCCGTGGCTCCTGCTCATTTCTCCCCTCATCTCCCCGTGCCCTCTTCTGCCCTCATGGCCTGTGTGCACAGTGTCCTCGTCCCCTCGCTCCAGCAAGCCCTCAGAATGCCACCTGGGAAGTGCCTCGCACCCTGTTCACCAGAGGAGGTGGCCGGAGCACCAGGAGGAGCGAGGGACGCATCTCGATTCCCATCCAGGCCGAGATCCGGGCCCAGCTTTCTTTTTTCTTTTTCTCCCCATGGGAGCTCTGTGGTCGGGGCTCTGAGGGGCACACTGAGCCATGTCCACTGGAGTCTGGACCTGTCCCTTCACAGGCCCGAGCAGAGCCCAGGACCCACGTCTGAGTAGGGATGCCAAAGGCCCTGCCTGTGTGTGCTGGGCCGTGACCGCGTCTGTCCAGTGTCTCCGAGCTCAGTTGCCCTTCTAAATGCCAGGCTGGGCTGGTCTTGCCCCGGGCCTGTGCTGTCCCAGAGCTGTCCTGCGGACAACACTGCCGGGCTGCACTCCACCTCCCTCTCATGGAGTGTACCCCATACACAGGGTCCAGCTCTGTCCTTGCTGTGAATACGAGATGGAAGTCCTGCGTCCACGTCCCAGGCCTCGCACCAGGCGAGTCCAACAGCCAGCAGACCCACAGGGCTCATCTTGCTCAGGAGACCCGGGGCCTCCCTGTATGTGCTGCTGGGCAGTGGCATCTGCTGTGGGCTCTGGAGGGCCAGCCTCCTCCACACCACGGTGGATGTCACACACACTCGGGCTCAGGAGTGCGTCAAAGTCCTAGGACCGTGCTGGGCTGGGCCGGCCCCCACGCGGTCTCCACTGTCCCCATTTCCGGAGGAGGCAGACACAGCAGCGAGCCTGTGGGGACTGTCTGGCAAGCCCTGGCTGAGCTCCTTTACTGGCATTAAAGTCATAGCGGAGGCGCGTGTCTGTCACCCACACCACGGTCAGACCACGCAGCCTCCTCCCTCGACAGTCCCGAGCCCCAGGGGCACCTGCCCTGGCCCAGTCCCCAGCTGGGCCCGGTCAGCAGGCTAGTCCCGCCACCTGCACCTGCATCTGTCCCCAGGTGTGGAGGCTCTGCGCCTGTGGGCTTGCGCGGCCCCCGCTCCTCACCACATCTCCCACCCTGTGTCCTGCTCGGCCGAGCCCACAGGTGCCCAAGTTCCAGACGGGCAGTGGAGGGCAGCGCTGCCGACGCTCCTGCCCGAGCTCAGTGTGCCTGAGTGCTCCAGGGAGCGTGTTGCAGGGCGGGCTGTGACCTGCAGCCAGCTGCCAGGCCCTCCAGCAGCGGTGGACACTCCCCAGCTCGCACCCCGCTGGCCACAGTGTGCCAGTGTCCGTGCACTGGGGGGCACTCACTGTTGCCAGAGTTTACCTCAGGTGTCAGCTCTGCTGAGAGCCGTGGTGTCCGGTGTGGCCTGTGCTTCCCTGGCGATGGGTACTGCTGGCCGTCTTCTCACGTGTCCCCCTGATGTCCACATGTATTCTTTGGGGATGAGTCTTCTAAACGGCCTATTCTAAACCCTGGGCCGCGTGGTCTCACGGCTGAGAGCCAGGAGCTCTGTGTTCTGGCCACGTCCAGGCAGAGCTGAGGTGGCCGCCTTCCCCTTCCAGTGCGCGAGCACCTTTCAGAGACAGGTCTTGGCTTCCGCGGAGTCGCCTGACTGAGGTCCTTCTCTCCATGATGCGGAGGTGTTTCTGAGACTCTGTGCCCAGCACAAGCTTGTGAAGGTTTTCTCCATGTCTTAGGATGGTTGGAGGCGCGGCTGCACAGGGTACGGGCCACTCAGGGTCTGCACAGGTGTGGGGCTGAGGCCTCTCGCATGCAGGGACAGCTGCCTGCTCCAGCACCGTTTCCTGAGGCCAGGACCCTGCCTCCAACTGCACCGCAGCCTCGTGGACGGCTGCAGCTTCCTGAGGACAGATGGGAGTCTGAGGCAAGCACGGCAGGGTCTCCAGGATGGCTGATGAGTCCAGCCTCAGGTTGTGTCCCTCCCTGGGGTCAGCAGAGGGAGGCTGGGCCTGCCATCACCTCCAGAATGCACAGGATGGGGATGGAGGGGACCCCAGCCCCTCTTCTTGCTCCTACTGACATTCTCCAAGCAAAGCCTAAAGTTCGGGTGAGCTGTGCTGCCAGACAGGTCTTGGCCTCCATGGAGGCCTCATCCCTGGCCTGGCCTGGAAGCTCCTGTGCCAGGGAGTTGGGGGCAGGGCTTGGCCCTGGCCCTGGCCATCAGGCCCTCAGCCTGCCTGCCTCCCCACAGAATCTGTATCTCACAGCTGAGGTCACCCACTCTGGCTGCCCAGGTGGCTCCAGAACTGCAGTAAACACTGACGCCACAGCCTGATTCGCTGACTAAGGAGGGGTGTCCTGGGGCCGAGCGAGTGTCCGGGACCCGCTGTGGGCACGAGGGTCTGCAGGTGCAGCGCTGCTCTTCTGAGTGGAACCCCCTGCAGACCCCTGTGTGCATGCTTCTCCCTGGGTCACTGTGATACAAATTCTTTCATTTCAATAAATGTTTTCTGCTGTTCTGAAGCTTGACAGGCACAGTGGGCACTGTACGGAGGCAGCTGGGGGAAGGCCACCCTGCCTGCCAGGCCCAGCCTCCAGTCTGCCCAGAGGGAGGGCCCTGGGTCAGAGCAGGCGAGGGGGCTGCAGGCCCACAGAGGTGCAGCCCCTGGGCCCTGTGGTCATGGCCAGCTGCCTCTTGAAGGGCCGGCCGAGCCCCCAGCAGAGTACTCTGGTACGGAGGCGAGACACTCGTGCTCCTCATTTTCTATGAGCAAAGTGTTATCAAAACAGAGAAGGGAGAGCAAGGGGCAGGAGGGCTGGGTGGCCGAGGGTGCTGTCTGCACGTTGCGTCCCTGGGGGAGTCGAGACACGCCCCAGAGAGGCCGAGAGCCCAGGGCTGTGGTCTTCCAGCAGCAGCCGTGCCTGCACCCGCGGAGACTGAGACCTCGAGGCTCCACTCACAGGGCAGCACTGCCTCCCCTGCCCGGCAGCCCTGGGAGACACGCCCAGCGCAGGTGTGCTAGTGGCCAATGTCTTCAAGGAAGGCAGGGCAGCTCCTCCCCCACGGCCCAGCCTGGGCCAGGAGGACAGCCCGCACCCCACCCGGTCAGGCTAGGTCACCATGCTGCATCTCTGGGGCAGCCCTCATGGCCCTGGCTGGCTCAGGCTCTGCCCCTGCCCTGCACTTGACCTTGTGGCCAAGCATGGCTGGCAGTGGTGTGGCTCTGGGGACCACAGAGGCAGGAACACGCTGGCGAGCCCCTGTGCGTGCCTGGAAGCTGTCCAGGGCTCCTTGCACCAGGGCCCAAGGAGGCGTCTGCCTGAGGACGGGGAGCTGGATGCCGGCCATCCAGGGAAGAGCCCCCTCCCTGCACTAGTGGACTACAGTTCCCAGGAAACCCAGGCTCTGCGTGGCCAGCCCCGGGGGCCCATGTCAGGGCAGCCTGTACCTCCTGAGGCTGAGCAGTCAGCACAAAGGAGAGCAGGCTGTTCTCATCGCCCCGGACGTGGACACGCCACCACAGAGGCCCTGCCCGCCCACAGCTGCAGCCAGTGCAGCCTGCTAGACCCCAGCCTGCTGGGCCAGGCCTGAGGCCAGGTGGGTGGGGTGCAGGGTCCCCTCCGTGAACCCCCTAGGGTCCGTCACTGCCGTGCAGGCCCTGGACAGCCAGGCTGTGCTTACAGAAAGCAACAGACCCGCTGTTCTCCTAAACCCAACAGCGGCCTCTCCACCCACACCCTCCCACGCCCGGGGCCTGGCTGGTGGCCCGGGCCACTTCCTCTCCTGCAGTTCTGAGGAGGACCCTCTGCAGATGTGGCCTGTTGTCTGGAGCCTGCTGACATGTTCCAGGGAACAGATGATCCAATGCCGGCCTTGGATCTGGCCCAGTGAGGAGGCCTGAGGTGTCCAGGCTTCCACGGCAGGGGCAGGCCCATCCTGGGGAAGGGGATGTCAGGGCTCTGCTCCCAGCCATCACCCACAGCCTTGGGCTGGGCAGGCAGGCCCCCAAGGGCACAGTGTCCTCTCTTCCTCCGGGGGCAGAGAGGGCCTCCCTGAGGGGTGGCATGGCAGACATCCCCCACAACCTGAGAGCCCAGACCAGGGTGACTCTGGGTCCTGACTGGCAGCAGGAAGCAGGCGTGGCAGCTCAAGAGCTCCAATCGCTCTGGACATTCCCACTCTGAGGTGGCTCGTGGGGGTGCCAGGGCCATCTGTACTGACCACCCTGTGGAGACACGGAGGCACAGAGCCCAGGGACGCTGCCTTTAGTGTCGAGATTGGAACAAGAGAGCTGGGGTCCTGTGGAGCATTGGCCATCCTCAAGTGACCCCAAAGATGGCGAGGGTACCAGGGGTCACCGAGGCAGACACACTGGGCTTGGTGCAAGGCAGAGGCCCAGCGCCCTCCTGTACACAAGCTAGGTCGCCACAGTGCGTTAAAGAGGGAGCACAGAGCTGCTTTCAAATAATTAGTAAAGAAGCCGGGCGCACACTTGTCATCCCAGCAGCTCAGGAGACTGAGGCAGGAGGATCCCAAGTTCAAGGCCAGCCTCAGCAACTTAGCCAGACCCTGTCTCAAAGTAAAACATAAAAAGGGCTGGGGGCGTGGTTCAGTGGTTCCCAGTTACGTGCCCCAAGAAGTGACAGGGAATAAACATGATAACAGTTAATTAAAGCTGCATCCAGCCTCACAGAGCTGCACTTCCCAGAAGGGCTGGACGTTGGTCCCACCCATGAGGACCCCCCAGAATCTCAACAGGGTCCTCCCTGCCCTGCCCGGTTCTGTCTTGGCGAGGCCGTCTGGCTGGAGAGCTGGGCCTGCAAGCACTGTCCGGAGCCGTGTTCTCCAAACTCCACGGGGACGGCGCAGTGCACTTCCAGCCCGTCTGCCCTCGGTCTTGCTTGGCCCTCGGTCCCGCAGGGAAGCTTAGCTGACGGGCATGCTGCTGGCTGGAGCTCTCTCAGTGGTCCTCTTGACTCTGTTCCTCTGCCCAGGTCCTGGGTCTCTGGCCCTGAGGTCAGGTGGGGGGTGCAGGGCAGGCCCAAGACGGCTACAGTTAGGTCCAGGCCGAGGTGTCCAGGGGCTGTCTCAGTACGTAGCCGAGGTCGTGGGCACCCTGGCTCAGCACATGTGCTCAAGGTCATGGGCACCTGCCTGTGCGCACACACCACTGATGTAACCCATGGCCTTCTTTGTCTGGCCTGCATAGAGACAGGGCCTGTGGAAGTGGCTTAGGGGCTGGAGCTGGGGGCTGGGGCCTCCGCCACCTCTGAACAACGCTGACCATCCCGCTGGCACCTCACATTTCCTTCACCTGTGAGACCCCAAATCTGTTTCCCAGGGTCTGAGCCTCCGCCCAACAGCTGGGCACTGCTTTGTCTACTAAAGTGTGGACTCTGCAGCAAGAGAAGGGAGAAGGTGGGCACCAAGCCAGGGCAAGACCCAGACCCCCCTTCTTCCTCACTGGACATGCACCTGGACAGCAGGGCTCTGTCCTCTCTGCCCACCCCTCTGTTGATGCGCTGTTGGGGAGCATGGCGCATTTGTTCAGAGAACAGACTGAGGAGCTGGGCAGATGTGGGCTGAGCCCAAACGGTCACTGACGGTTGCGTGTTCCAGAACAAATCACCCAGTGTCTCTGAGGCCTGCTGTCCCCAGGCGCCACCCTGTTCCTGATGGGCCTGTGGGGACGCTGAGCCCTGGGCGCCTGCTCAGCTCAGCCTGCTGACGTGGCTGGGCTGGGTTGGGCTCTCTGCGACCGAAGCACAACCGCCTGGACTCCACGTCCTGGGCCTTTGGGCCGGAGCAGGGCCGGAGGTGAGGGCACTTGCTCTTCTCTTCTCCCAGCAGGCCTCACGCACCCTGGCTGGAGGTGCCACGGGGGGCGGGGTTGCTCTTCTTGGCTACTCCTTTACTTTTCCGAGGGTGGAGATTTAAGGAAGGAAGACAGCCAGACCCTCAGTCCCTGGCTTACCTAGGACTTCGGTCCAGAGCCTCCCAGGAGCATTCCCAGAACACCCCGCACTGAGCAGCCTCGGCTGCTGTGGGCCTCAGCAGCCTCCTCAGCTCAGGACGAACGGCCATCTCCCTTGGGTGCAGGTCTCTGCCGTGACGCGCTTGCTCATCCCTGCTCACAGCAGAGCGATGCCCATCTGGTCTTTTTTTTTTTAATATTTTTTTTAGTTGTTGATGGATTTTTATTTTATTCATTTATTATTTACATGTGGTGCTGAGGCTCGAACCCAGTGCCTCACGCATGCTAGGCAAGTGCTCTACCACTGAGCTGCAGCCCCAGCCCCCCATCTGGTCTTAAAAACATTTAAAGTTGACTTTCTTTAGGACAGAGCATGCGCACTGAAGGGCTCTATAAAGACAACACGTTGTCCTGAAAGTGTCCAGCGTCCTGCTGACCCTGCTGGTCTCTGGTGTCCAGCACTGGTTTGCGGCCCAGCCAAGGTTACTGCTGATGGTGAGGAAGGCGGCCCGTGACTCAGCCAAGAGACAAATCTCTTCTTACCAAAGTCCTGGCGGGGGTCCCCTCCAACAGATTCTCCCGAAAAGAAGGCTGTCCACAAGCAATGCCAGATGTCATGCTGTCAGGGTGCTCCTGAGCCCTGCGATGACCTCACTGGGGTCACATCTGGCCAGGAGGACGCATGCCAGACAGCGCACATCAGTGCTGCAAAGGAGCCCCTGACCACACCCCACCCACTGCACACAGCAGGGCCTGCCCACCTCTGGCACAGGCAGCTTCTCAAATTGCAGCCCTACAGTTAGTGTGAAGTGGTGTCCGACTGGGGGTTCATTGGCGTATTACTGAGGAACAACCGTGCCGACCACCTCCTGGTGTGGTTACTGGGCATCTTTGCATCTGTGTGTCTTTTTAAAAAAAATTTTTTTGTAGTTGTAGATGGACACAATGCCTTAATTTTATTTTTATGTGGTGCTGAGGATCGACCCCAGGGCCTCACACATGCTCGGCAGGCGCTCCACCACTGAGCCCCAGCCCAGCCCTGTACGTCTTTTCAGAAGTGATTCTTCCGGTCTTCTGCTCACTCCTAACTGGGTGGTCCTGTTACCCTGAAGCTGCAGGGTTTCTTCATACGTCACAAACAGGGTCGTTGCAGACACAGTACCTAAATCTTTTACCCCACCCTGCAGCTCGCCTGCTTAGTCTGTCTTTGTTTCCTTTTTGTTTTGTCCCTTTGGGCACTGAGCCCAGGGCAGGGGCTCTACCCCTGAGCCACACCCAGCCCACCTTACTCATTTTCTTAATGAACAGATTTTGATGAGCAAAAGTTTTACTCTTAATGAAGTTAAATGTCCCCATAGTTGGTGCTTTATATATGACCCATCTGTCTGGAGGCTGCAGAGGTAACTTTTAGGCTCTGATAATTTTCTAATACACCTTGAATTATTTCTATGGGTGCTGTGAGGCAGTCAGCAAGATGGTTAGTGTCTAAGAAATTTGCTGAAGACTTTCTTCCTGTGCTGAACTGCTTTGGCAGCTTGGATGGAGAGGAAATGATGTGCTTTTACACCAATACTACTATTACTAGAGCTTCCCTGAGTCATAAAACCAGTAAAATCTCTGACTTTGTTCTTTCCAAAAATTTTTTGTTACTATAGAATCCACTTGCAACTTTCTATTTTTAAGAAACTCAGCTTAAGTTTTCACTGGGATAGTGTTGGATCCATATATCAATTTGGGGAGACCTGACACTTTATAGGTATTTATTCTTATGGCCCATGAACACGGCATGCATCTTCCTTTATTCAGATCTTGATTTTTCTCAGGAACGTCTTGTAGCTTGCTGTGAAAAGGTCTTGCACATCTTTCACTAACTTCTAGGTATTGTCTAGTTTGGGTGCTATTGATGGCATTTCCCATATACTGTTTAGTTTCCCACTGTTTGCTGCTAGTATAATCATTTGATGATCCTATACTGTGTCCCGTGACTTCACTCAGTGCACACGTCAGATCTCGCAGCCTTCTGAGGTTGTTGATGCTGAGATGTTCTGCACACATGCGGTTCCCACCACTGTCTCCTATCTTTATGTTTTATTTACTTTCCTTGCTCTATGCACTTAACCAGGGGTCAAGCACAGCACTGCACGGAAGCAGTAAGAGCCCACGTCCTTGCTTTGCGCTCGGCCTCGAGCTGGAAATTCAGATTTCCCCTGTACAGTTGTTCCTGAGTTTATAGGTTGAAGAGATTTTTCTGTTCCATGTTCTGATGGCTTTTAAAATCACAAGTGTTGAATTTTAAAATCATGAGTGGGTATTGAATTTTGTCCCAAAGTTTTAAAATGTTTAGATGATCTTACGAAGTTTTCCCCTTGACCTATCAATGTGATGAAATATGTTTGTTAATTTCTAAATTACATTTCTGGAGCGAGTCTCACTTGGTCATGATGGACCACCTTGGTCATGATGGATCACCTTGGTCATGGTGGATCACCTTGGTCACGATGGATCACCTTGGTCATGGTGGATCACCTTGGTCACGATGGATTACCTTGGTCGTGGTGGATCACCTTGGTCACGACGGATTACCTTGGTCATGGTGGATCACCTTGGTCATGGTGGACTACCTTGGTCGTGGTGGATTTGCTAGCATTTCTTCTCTTTCATCTGTGCTTGTGAGGGATGCTGGTCTGAAGTCCTTTAGTTTTGTAAGGTTTGGCTCATGAGATGGTTTGGGGTATGTTCCATCTCCCCTTCTTTTTGGAAGGGGTACTGAGGATTGAGCCCAGGGGCCACGACTACTGAGCCATCCCAGCCCTATTTTGTGTTTTATTTACAGACAGGGTCTCACTGAGTTGCGTAGCTCCTGGCTTTTGCTGAGGCTGGCTTTGAACTCACGATTCTCCTGTTTCAGCCTCCCTAAGTGCTGGGATTATAGGCTTGCACCACCGCGCCCGGCTCCCTTCTGTTTTTAAGGAAGAATTTGTGAATGATGGCTATTCTTTACCCTTTATGTGTTGGGTTTTATTTTTTAGAAAGTTATTAAGTGTGAATCCTACTTCGGATTTTCTATTCATTCTTGGATTGGTTTTGTTAAGGTCTTTTAATATTGTTATCCATTTCATCTGCTGAATTTATTAACATGAGGTTGTTCATAATACTCCATGGCTTTTAGTTACAGTTTTGTTGAGATAAAATTCACCCTCAAATGAAGTCACTTTAGAAAGCGTGCACTCCAGTGGTTTCAGCCCACAGTAGCCAACAGGAGGACATCTCCACCACTTCCGACAACCTGTAGCACTGGCAGTCCCTCTCCTTCCTGGGTCCTCCCAGAACCTGGCAGGTGCTAATCAATTTTCTGTCTATGAATGTACCTGTCCTGGACATTTCACATACCTGGAATCAAATGACCTCCTGTGACTGGCTTCACTGACTTGGCATGGGGTCATCGGGTCCGTCCATTCACAGCATACGTCAGTACCTCGTTCCTTCTCATGGCTGAATGGTATTCCAGTTGCAGCTGCTGTCTCTAACCGATCACTCACCATGAGCACTTGGGTTGTGCCTGCTCTGGGCTATCATGAACGCTGTATCTGTGTGGACACCTTTATGTGTCTCTGAGGTACACATCTGGACGTGGAATTGCTGTGGTTAAGTCCACATTTAGCGTTTTGAAGACTGCCCAAACTGTGTTTCAAAGTGGCTGCACCATTTTGCCTCCCATTCTGGTGCCGGAGGCTTCACTTTCTCCACATCCTTGTGAACACTTACTAACTTTTAATTACAGCAGCCTAATGGGTGTGAGCTGTCTCTCACTGTGGTTTTGATTTACATTTCCCTGATGCCTAATAACATGCAGAGGTATCTTCTTTATTGGTCATTTATATATCTTCTTCCTTAGAGAACATTTTTAAATTGTTATAACAGTTCTTTATATATTCAGGATACCAGACTCTTATTAGATATGATTTCTAAATATTTTATCTAATTCTTCGAGTTGTACTTTATCTTGACAGTGTTCTTTGAAGAACAACATTTTAATTTGTGATAAAGCTCCATGTATTTTTTTCTTTCACTGCTTGTGATTTGGTATCATAATATTCTGTTTAAAAATATCATCAAGAATATTTCCAGGCTGGGGTTGTAGCTCAGTAGTAGAACACTTGCCTAGCATGTGTGAGGCGCTGGGTTCGATTTTCAGCACCACATATGAATAAATAAATAAAGGTCCATCAACAACTAAAATAAATAAATAAATAAATAAATAAATAAATAAATAAATAAATAAAAATGAATATTTTCTAGTTTTCTTCATGATTTCTTCCCTGATTCCTGTGTAATTGAGATATGTATTGTTTAATTTACAAATATGTAGGGACTTCCCAGATATATTTGTTATTGATATCTAATCAATTTTATTGTGGCCAAAGAATGCATTCTTTTCTCAATCCTATAAGTTTTATTGACATTAGTTTATGGCTCAACCTATAGTTTATTTTGGAATATGTTCAATGTGCACTGGAAAACTGTGTTCTTGAATAACTGGGTGATGTGGTTTATTGTTCGACTGTTGTGGTGTTTTTCAACGTCAGGTAAGCTGAGTTCGCTAACAGTTTTTCAGGAATTACAGTCTTGCTAGTATTTTTTTCTGAGAGAAGAGAGTTAAATCTTCAATGATGATGATGTGTTTGTCCCTTCTCAGCATGCAATTGTCAAGACTTGGTATGTTTTCTTGGTATAATGATGCTTTCATCATTTTGAAATTTTCTTCTTTTTCATTGCTAATACTTCCTGTGTTAAAACACAATTTGTTTCTTATGAACATGGCTGGCATTTTTATTACTAATGTTTTCATGACTCATCTTTCTCTAACCTCTAAAGACTATCTATTTGTAGCCTTGCCAACATCTCTTACAAACAACACATAATTGGCTTTTACTTTTGAAATTCAGTTTGACCATTCCTCCCCTTAATTACATGATTTAGGCTATTTTCATTTATTATAATTATTAATGAAATCATTATTGCTTTGCTATTATTTTCTATTTATTTATTTTTCCCTCACTTCCTACATAATAAAAAAACTAATCCAGTATATTTTCATAATCCACTCTTTCTCCTCTAGTGATTTCTAGTTATACCTTTTTAGTGGTTTAATGTAATTCATATACACATAAGTACCAGTCTACTTTGAATTGATACTATACCATTTAACTTAAAATATAAAATCCTTGCAAGAATGTACTTCTGTCCTTGCTTGTAACTCAGTTGGCTTTCAGAAATTTAAAGTGCTGAAAAATATTCTTATATTGATCTATGTAGTCACCTCCTGCCATGTGCTTCATTTTCTTCCTTGGACATCATCCCCAGGACACCCTTTGGCTGTCACAACTGGAGGTGCCCTTGGCATCTGTGGTGGAGGTCAGAGGCCCTACAAAATACCACATGATGCAAGGACAACCTCACAACAAAGAATCACCTGGTTCAAAGTCACAGTGCCCATCTAGGAACTCCTGCTGTGGTTCTCAGTCTGCACCTCCTCTTATTTCCACTCAGCCTTAAAGTCTACCTTTAGCATTTCTTGCAGTGATAATCCAATTGCTACAGAGTTTCATTGTCTCAGCTTTTTTTTTTTTTTAACTTGAATATCATCACCTCACCTTCCTCTTTAATGGGTAACTTTGCTGGCTACAGAATTATAGGTCAAGGTTTTCTCCCTCTCAGGGTTTTAAACTTCTGCTCCACCCTTCTCCATCTCCTATTTCTTTCCAGTGAGAAATCAGCCAACCCTCCCCCCCCCAATCATTGTTCTAAGCAATGCATGTTTTTTCTCTGATGACTGCTTTTAAGGTTTTCTCTTTATAGTCAGATTTCAGCAGTTTGATTATATTAGCTTAGCTGTAGCTTTCTTTGTATTTATCTTGTTTCAGATTCATTCATTCCTTGGATGGGTCAATAAATTTTTCATCAGATTGGATACTTTTGGCCATTAATTCTTCAAATATTGTTTCTTCCATTTTCTCACTGTCTCTCCTCTTATTCTTGGACTCCAAATGCTTACATTTCAGATCACATGATACAATCTCATATTTTTCAGATGCTCTGTTCTTATTTTAATTCTTTTTTCTCTTCTCCAGCTTGGATAATTTCCACTGACCTTTCTTCAAGTTCATTGATCCCCTCCTTCTGCATTATACAATTTAAGCCCATTCACTTTTTCCAGTCTATTTTTAGTTCTTTTCTTTTTTAGCATTTCAATTCATCTTCCAAAATACACCATTTGCCCATATTTGAAATACTTTTTTTAGTCTTTTCTTATTCCATCACTAAATCATCTGATGATCTCCTCCTAAATGTTTTCTTTTCCCATTTATTTGAATGTCTTATGTTTTTGTGTTCTGCACATTTTGCGTAAATCATAACAAAGACTGAAGTGTTTGTTTTATTCTGTTTGTCCTTTAGAGACTACAATCCCTTTTCTCTGTATAGTAAGAGTGAGGAACCAATCACCCAGCTTTCTCCTAGTATCTAGTTGAGGCAGAGAAGTTGAAGCTTCAGTCAGGTTAACTGTGATTAGCCCAGCCTCACATTCCTGAGATAATCTTTCTGATCTTGTAATGTTGGGAGTGGTTGTGGTTTTCATTTAAACAGGATGTGGAATCCACTAACAAGAAACCTTGGGAATATGGATTATATCTGTTTGGACACCCGCCTCCAAACTCAGTGGGGCAGGAGGAGAACTAGTAAGGTGGAGGGCTCCCTACTTGCCTCTGTAGCTCTCTATATATTTGTATGTGGTGCTGAGGATCAACCCTAGTGCCTCACACATGCTAGGCAAGCACTCTACCACTGAGCCAAAACTCCAGTCCCCTTTTATGGCTCTTCTGACTCCAACTGTTCCACCCAAATGCAGCTGGCAACCCTTCATCCCCACAGAACTCTTCTGTGCATGGCAGTCAGCCCTGTCCAGACCTCCTAAGGAAGCCAGGGGCCACTTTGTCTCAGGCATGCTTGCTTCTCTCCAGAGTTCAGTTCTCAAGGCCCCTCTGTTCTCTCCTGTTCTTAGTCTTAGAGAAAGTACTGTTATTATTTTGCAGGGTTTTTTCTTGGTTTTGCAGGAATTAAGGTCTTTCTCATCTTAATCTGAAGCAGAACCTCTTGGGTGTGGCATTTGGCTAATTTTTTCCATTCAACAGCATGTCATGGACACCTTTCCCTGTGAACACAAAAAGGTCTGTCTTATAATTTTAGAGTTTTAAACAAAAAGACAAAAGGCTTTTCATTATATGCAACTTGGTAAAGTACTACAAAATACAAAATAAATAAAAACAAGTAATCTATTGTTAGCTTCTCTTGCCTTCCCTTTTTATTCAGGAATGCTTTACATAGAAAAAGCCCAATTCTCCCCCCCCCCCTTTTTTGTACCTGAGATTGAACCGAGGGGCACTTAACCACTGAGTCACATCCTGGGCCCTTTTTATTTTTCATTTTGAGACAGGGTCTCACCAAGTTGCTTAGAGCCTCACTAAACTGCTGAGGCTGGCCTTGAACTTGTTGCATTCCTCCTGCTTCAGTCTTCTGAGTTGCTGGGGTTAGTCTGTGCCACCATATTTGGCTCCAACTCTTAATTCTGCAGCTCTGTGACTTTTACACAACTCACATGAAGACATATAACATTCCCATTCAGATCCTTCCCAATGATCTTTCATAGGATAGCAATTATTTTGATTTCTAGCATCATAGTTGGGCTTTTCCTGTTCCTGGATTTCATATAGTAGGAAATATATAATACATTCTCTACTGTGTCTGGCTTCTTTTGCTCAAATGTGTGTGAGATTTAGCCACACTGTCATGTGCCTGTTGTCTATTCTTTTTCTTGCTGTGTAGTATTCCACTGTGGAATTATACCACTATTTATTCATCCATTATCAAGCTGGCAGACACTGAGTTGCTCCATGTGTTTGGCAGGTTGGGAAAAGCCACCCCGAACACTCCTTTTCCTAACTTAGGTGGAGTGGTTGTATCATGGGAGGTGCATACACATCTTGCAGAGAATGCCTTTTCCCAGGCAGTGAACCATTGACTTTCCAGTAGTGTATGAGGGTCCTGGCCACCTGGCATCCTTATGTGTGGCATTATCCATCTTCTTCGATTCCTGCCCTTCCTCTGGTGTGCAGGAGAGCCCCAGGAAGTTCTAACCTGACTACCCTGGTGCTTTTCTATCCTCCTCAGTAGCTCAGGGTGTTCTCCAGGATAAGTGCACTAGAACATTTCCCTATTGACGCATATTATCTGTTTCCAGTTTTCATTCTTTAAACATAGCTTCCCAGCACACTCCAAGCTCACACCCTTGAGCCCACGCACACTTCTGGTATTGGCCTGGGGACACTGGAGATGCCGCCTAAAGCTCAAGGGGCAGCAAGTCAGGCAAAGGCCTCACAGCCCCGCCGGCAGGACCCTGCCTTGCCACGACAGCCACCCTGAAACAGTCACGAGACATGGGCCTTCCCAGCGCCCGGCACCACGTGGCAACGCGCGTGCACGCTCCCGTTTCCGCAGACGTTCCGCCCGGATTCCACTTTTCCCTTGACAACAGCAGGACAAGCCGGGCCATCCTGCTTTCCTCTCTTGGCTGCCTTTTAACCAGGCATTTTCATAAAACAAGTTTTGCTGCCTGTCACTTCAACAAGGCCGACTGTTGACAACCGAGAACCACCAAGGAGCAACGACAGCAGAATGGCGGTGCAGGACGCTAGGCCTTCAGTCCCGTCCGCCCCGCTGAGGTGGGAGCCGAGGCTTCCCTGGTGGGTCCCTCTCCTCTGTTCAAACCCGGGAGTCTCCGTTCAGGCCTGGGTGGGCTCTGGCCGTCTAAGCTTCTGACATGGGCAGTGCTTGAATCCACCCAAGTACAGGACGTGCAATGGTCACAGACGAAGGGCGATGGCCTCGACGCCCAGCCTGACCTCGGGTTGCGCTGGGCACGGGCAGCTCGACCCGGTCACGCGGGCTGGAACCTGGTCCGCGCTTGCAGTTTCCTGGGCTGCAAAGGAGGAAGGCCAGGAGCCAGGGCCACGGCCTGGGATTGGGTCTGTGTGCACGTGATGCGTCTCCCGCCAATGAGGTGCAAGGATGGGCGCGTGCGGGCAGGGCTCTCCTTCCTGGCAGAGGTGTCGAGGGCGCGGGCGGTGCTGCCGTGGGTGTCCAGGCGGCGGCCTCTTCAGGACCTGGGACACGTTCCGTGAGTTCCGTGATTCGATGCCGGAGCCGTCCCTGTCGCCGGGTGAAGCAGGGCTCTCCGCACGCTTGCAGCTGCCCGCCAAGGGTGGCCGGAAGCGCCCTCCTCCTCCTCCCCACGAGGGCGGACGGAAGCGCCTCCCCCCCCC
>PVHX01021477.1:0-29705 GCA_004024805.1 Geosciurus inauris
CTCAGAAGACACTGGACTCTAAGTCAACACCTCTTCCTGGCCTCAAGCCTGCCTTTTCCGGATGGGGAGAGGCTATATAACCCTGTGTAACACGAGGCACAGCGCCATTTTCCCGACCTGTTCGAGCCTGGTGACTGGGCGGGGAACTGGTCCGGGAGCGTATTTCCTAGAATAAAAGCCTGTGTTGGTCCTGTTTTACTTCCATCTGGTCGTTCGTCTTACAGGTGGCTTAGTGGTTAAGTGCCCCTGAGTTCAATCACCCGTAGGAAAATAAATAAATAAATAAATAAAATCTCCTCTATCCATCCTTATGTCTCACAGCTTCCTCCCATTCCAGATTCACATGTGTTCTCCCAGTTCCAACTGGTTCATATTAGCTAGGTCATGAAATTCTTTTGATACGTACCTATTTCTTATAACAGGAACTGCATAGCTCTACTTGAATTTATGGAAGATTAAACCTGGAGAAAGAGGTAACAGGATGGTATTTGATAAAGACAAGTAATGTTTTTTGGGGGGGAGGGTACTGGGGATTGAACTCAGGGGTACTCAACCACTGAGCCACATCCCCAGCCCTATTTTGTGGGGTTTTGTTTGTTTGTTTCTTTGTTTTTGTACTGAGAATTGAACTCAGGGGTACTCGACCACTGAGCCACATCCTGGCCCTATTTTGTGTTTTGTGTAGAGACAGGGTCTCAATGATTTGTTTAGCACCTCGCTGTTGATGAGGCTGGCTTTGAACTCGCACTTCTCCTGTCTCAGCCTCCCAAAGTGCTGGGATTACAGGCTTGCTCCACCGTGCCCAGCTGACAAGTAACATTTTTTAGACATCTTTCTCATGTGAGATCTTTGCAAGACCTCTAATGCAAGGGGAAGCTGCTTTTCTCTAGCAAGGAAAAGGATTGCTTTTGCTGACGTGGAGTGTTAAGAAGGTAAAATTTCAAGAATGAGTTCATGTACCCAAATTCATGTATCCATTCCAGGTCTTTGAGTCATACTCTTCCTGAAAAGGTCTTGACATTGATATAAGAGAACTGTTTAAACTGTTTATTCAGTTTCCTTTGCAGGTTTGCCACCCGTTAATCAGAACCTATTTTTTATTTTCAGCATGATCTGCCCTGCTACTGCGATGTCTTCTTTATTTTTTGGTAGTGAGGATTGAACTCAGGGGTGTTTTAGCCACACCCCCAGGTCCCCACTTTTTTTTAAATATTTTTTTTTAGTTGTAGATGGATGCAATGTCTTTATTTATTTTTTATGTGGTGCTGAGGATCAAACCCGGTGACTCATGTATGAGAGGCAAGCGCTCTTACCACTGAGCTACAGCCCCAGCCCTCCACTTTTTTTTGAGACAGGATCTCACTAAGTTGCTGAGGGTCTTGCTAAGTTGCTGAGACTGGTCTTGAACTTGAAATTCTCCTGCCTCGGTCTCCCAAGTTGCTGGGATTACAGTTGTACACCACTATACCTGGAGAGAAGCTTCTTAAACATTGCTTTAGAGACTCCTTGGCTTTCATAGCATTCTTTGAGTTTACAGTTGGCTGACCTGGCCTTATAATTATTTTTCAAGGCTTTCATAACAATTAACAAAAGTCAGTCAATCCCCATTATTATCTCCACATAATTTAAGCATCATAGCTATTATATATATCCCTATACTTCATCTTCTCCTGCATTCCAATCCACTACAGATGAGTTAAGTTATTTGATGCTATCATATACCAAGAATTATCAAAATCTCTATTCTCCTTCTTTGACATCTAACTAAAGAGTGATTCAGTTCTAAAATCCCCTCTTGAGAGTCTACATTATAGTTTGGAACTAATTGTTTTAGCCAGATTTTTCCAAAAGCAAAAACTGAATCAAAGTTTTGCATGTAGCAGTTTATTTAGGAATGAGATCCAGAAAGCATATATGCAGAACAAGGGGAGTGGGACAGGGAATAAGGAAAAGGTGATATAAAGATATGTCAGAGCAGGGGCTGGGGTTGTGGCGCAGTGGTAGCGTGCTCGTCTAGCATGTGTGACACACTGGGTTCAATCCTCAGCACCACATAAAAATAAAAAATAGATTCTGTCCACCTACAACTAAAAAAAATATAATAAAAATATTTTTAAAAAATTAAAAAAAAAGATATGTCAGAGCTGGGCGCGGTGGCACAAACCTGTAATCCCAGCACTTTGGAAGGCTGAAACAGGAGAATCTCGAGTTCAAAGCCAGCCTCTGCAATGGCGAGGTACTAAGCAACTCAGTGAGACCCTGTCTCTACATAAAACACAAAATAGGGCTGGGGATGTGGCTCAGTGGTTGAGTGTCCCTGAGTTCAATTCCCGGTACCAAAAAAAAGAGATCAGCCTGACCAACTTAGTGAGGTCCTATCTCAAAGTAAAGTTTAAAAAGGGTTGAGGCTGTAGCTCAGTGTCAGAGCACCCCTGGGTTGTGATGAGGCCTAAGCCTAGTTATCTCCTTTTAGATAAGGATGGCAGAGTGGTACCTGATAAAGACTAGTAACATTTGGAGACATTCTTCTCTAAGATCTTTGCAGGGTCTCCACGCAAGGGGAGTCTGTTTTCCTCCAGCAAGGGAGAAGGGTTGCTTCTGCTGACCTAGAAATGGGACCTAGCAATCTGCTTTTAACAAGCCCTCTGGGTAATTCTGAAGAACACCAAAGTTGGAGATCCATTGATCTAGGGGTTCAAAGAAGAAAAACAAAGAAAAAAAAAGTGCCTTCGGAACATCCTCCTGACAATGTCTCAGAGAGACTGCAAAGAGGGTTAAGGGCAAGGGAAGATGGCAGGTATGGTGGAGCAGGATTCCTGGCTGTGCTCTCTTCCTGGCCTTCTCCTCAATGAGACTGAGATTGCACATTGCTGTTTCTCTTCCTTCTTATGTGAATGAGTTATCCTCAAGGCTGCAGGTTTTGCCACTTCTTTCTCTCCAGCTCCTGACTCCTTTTTCGGTTCTAAGGGCTTCCAGTTGCTCTGAGGCTGAGAGAAAGGCCTAGAGAAACGTTCTAAGAAGAACCTGGGTCCCTTCTGCTCTACTCTGCCTCCTGGAACTGATCGTTGGAAACCCTGGGGTCCTCCCAGCCTTCTAGCTTCAGCTAGAGCCTCCAGGGCCAAGTTTTAAGATACTGCCCTCTCAAATAAGTCCTTTGCTTGGGGCTTTCTCTCACACAAAGGTTTTGTTTTCCCATCCCAATATGGCTGACACACTAGCTTTTTGTCACTGAGTGAAACAGTATCCCAAGGACTGGAGTATAGTGCTCAGGCTTACTCTGCCACTATTTTCTTCCCTGGGTGAGCCAAGCCAACTCTCCTCTTGGGCAGGTCCTTTCCTCTCTGCACTGAAACTCAAATCTTGGATGAGAATCCAGGGGTTATCAAGGTACCACAAGTGAGATCCTCCTAAACCCAACAGAGGGAATCAAAGGAACCAAGCAGTAAATTTTCTAAGACAGCCAGGTGAGGGGTAAGACCAACTCAAGGACCCTAAACTGCCAAGCTGAACACCTACTAAAAATCTAAACATGGGTAGTTTTATTTTGCTTTTTAAAAATTATGTTGCCAGGTGTGGTGGTGCACACCTGTAATCCCAGAGGCTCGGAGGCTGAGGCAGGAGGATCACGAGTTCAAAGCCAATCTCAGCAGTTAAGTGAAGCCCTAAGCAACTCAAGAAGACCCTGTCTCTAATAAAATTTTAAGAAGGGCCAGGCGCAGTGGTACACGCCTATAATCCCAGCACTTTGGGAGGCTAAGACAGGAGAATTGCGAGTTCAAAGCCAGCCTCAGCAACAGCGAGGCACTAAGCAACTTGGTGAGACTCTGTCTCTACATAAAACACAAAATAGGGCTGGGAGCGCTTGCCTAGCATGCATGAGGCACTGGGTTTGATTCTCAGCACCACATGCAAATAAATAAAATAAAGATCCATTGACAACCAAAAAATTAAAAAAAAAAAAATAGAGCTGGGGATGTGGCTCAGCAGTCGAGTACCACTGAGTTCAATCCTCAGTACCGAAAAAAAAAAAAAAATTTAAAAAGGGCTGGAGATGTGGCTTTGTAGTTAAGTGCCCCTAGATTCAATCCTCGGTACCAAAACAAACAAATAAAATATAAATATAAAAATGATGTATGACACCAGGTGTGGTGGTGCATGCCTATAATCCCAACAACTCAGGAGGCTGAGGCAGGAGGATCACAAGTTCAATGCCTGCACTCAGCAACTTAGTGAAACCCTAGCAACTTATTAAGACCCTGTCTAAAAATAAAAAATAAAAAGAACAGGGGGAGCTGGGGTTATGGCGCAGTGGTAGCGTGTTCGCCTAGCACGCGTAAGGCACTGGGTTCGATCCTCAGCACCACATAAAAATAAAATAAAGATATTCTGTCCACCTACAACTAAAAAATAAATATTAAAAAAAAAAAAAGAACAGAGGATGCAGCTCAGTGGTAAAGTCCCTCTGGGTTCAGTACCTAGTAAAACAACAAACAAATAAAAAGAGTGACAATATAATAAATAAGTGAAACCCATTCTGTGATCTCAGGTTTGACAGGTTTGTCCTGTTGGCAGGTTGAGCCATGAACACACATCCTGGGCTAAGAGGGTAGGCAAGTTCAGACCTTTACTCTGCAGAGGTTCCAAGACTCAGAACTATAAGGGCCCCAGAGTTCCACTTGATCCATGGATCTCCAACTTTGGCGTTCATCAGAATCACCCAGAGGTCTTGTTAAAAACCAGACTACTGGGCTCATTCTCAGAGTTTCAATAAAACTGGGGCAGAACCTGAGTTCTCTCTTTTCTCACAAGCTCCCAAGTACGAGGGCTGCTACTGTTCCTGCTGTTTGAAATTCACAACCCACAACTCCAGCTACACACTGAAATTATCTGGACAGCTTAAAAAACATACTGATGCTAGGATTCCTTCCAAACCTATGAAACCCAAATTCAAATTCCAAGCATTGGAATTTTTTCAAAGTTCTTTTCCCCCAGCTCAGGTGATTTTGATGTGCAGTCAGGGTTGAGGACACTAATATACAGTCCACCAGGCCAGGGTGGTTCACTTGGGGGAATGGGAGCTGCTGTGTGGGGTCAGTTGGAATCATCTGTCAAGCCTTTTCAACATTGGTCTGGTGGCAAGAGTGGTTTAGTCCCCTTACCACTTTGGGTCCATGACTTTCCTTGCCAGGATTCACCCAGCTTCCAGCCTAGCCTCAGGAAGGCTGGCCCCCCTCCAGGAAAGTAGGTTTGAGTGAAAAGGCTCTTCCTGGACCTGGCCCCAGGTCTGACTCCCAAGTCCTTAATGGGCAGATTCCATGGTAAAATCAGGGAAGTTGTACCCCTGCTTGCCAGCCAAGGCCTCCCTTCTCCAAACCAAGCAGCTCAGGTTCCTTTAACACCTTCCTGCAGTTTCTATCCCAACTCGCCTCCCTGTTCATCACCTATCTCAGTTGTGATGCTGCTAACTGAACTCAGAGCTCTGGGTATGTTCAGAGCTGAGAAGAAATGGAATTTGGAAAGGGAGATTCAGAATCTGGAGGGGTTTTCCAGGCATGCTCAAGGGAGCGAACATGCTTGTTCCCCAAGATATTCTGTCTTGTGTCCTCCCTGTTCCCGGCCCATCTTCTCCATTCCCCAAACAGGATCTTCTGGGATGTTTCATCTTCTAACATTTGCTAACAAGTTGGCAGGATTTTGGTGCAAAGTCAGATCAGCAGTTTCCAGTACCGAAACATTTTCAAACAATACTATTTTGAGGGGATGAGGGGTAGTGGGGATTGAACTCGGAGGCACTCAACCACTGAGCCCCATCCCTAGCCCTATTTTGTGTTTTTTTTTTTTTTTTTAAATATTTTTTAGTTGTTGATGGACACAATGTCTTTATTTTATTGCTTTGTACGTGGTGCTGAGGATCGAACCCAGGGACTCACGCATGCGAGACAAGCGCTCTACCGCTGAGCCACAATCCCAGCCCCATTTTGTGTTTTATTTAAAGACAGGGTTTCACTGAGTTGCTTAGCGCCTCACCATTGCTGAGGCTGGCTTTGAACTCGCTATTTTCTTGTCTCAGCCTCCCAAAGCGCTGGGATTACAGGCATGTGCCACTGCGCCCGGCTTCAAACAATGCTATTTATAAAAATTTTACTAAGTTTCACATCACACATGTTTTTTGTTTTGTTTTTTTTTTGGCAGGGAGGGCAGTACTGGGGATTGAACCCTGTGGTGCTCTACCACTGGCCTACATCCCCAGCCCTATTTATTTATTTTTTGGTACCAGGGATTGAACCCAGGGGCACTTAACCACTAAGCCATATCGCCAGCCCTTTTATTTTTTTATATTGAGACAGGGTCTCACTAAGTTGCTGAAGTTGGCTTTGAACTTGAAATCCTCTGCCTCAGCCTTCTGAGCTGCTGGAGATTACAGGGTGTGCCACTGCATCCAGCTGCCCTTTTTATTTTTATTTTTGGTATCGGGAATTGAACTTGGGGATACTTGCCCACTGAGCCACATCCCCAGCCCTATTTTGTGTTTTATTTAGAAACAGATCTCACTGAGTTGCTCAGCACCTCACCATTGCTGAGGCTGGCTTTGAACTCATGATCCTCCTGTCTCAGTCTCCCAAAGTGCTGGGATTATTATGCGCCACCGCGTCCAGCTGCCCTTTTTATTTTTTGACACAGAGTCTCACTAAGTTGCCCAGGCTGGCCTTGAACTTGTGCTCTTCCTGCCTCAGCCTCCCAAGTAGCTCTTTTCTCCTGTTCTTGATGGTTTTTCCATTGCTGTATAACCAGTGCATAGAACAGTACCTGGCACATAGCTGGTGCTCAATAAATATTTGCTGCATATTTAAATGACTAATAGAGTAAGTAAAGTGGGAAGGATACTATCAACAAACTTACATGAGAAGAAAAAAAAAGAAAGGCAAAACAGCTAACCAGAGAACACAGCACAGCCCAGAGTGTGAGATGTGCTTCCTTCCTCTCATCCCCATCCCTGCCCCTCACTCACTTGCTGTGGTCTGGGCTGCAGTTGTTGAACCTCAAGCCTAGAATAAAGGTAGTAGGGGAAAAGGGGGAGCAGTGACTTTGCTCACTGCCAGGCGGCAGGTTGCCTCAGTGTGGCTGCGCCTGGAAGAGAAGACAGGAGGAAATGGAACCTAGTAGAAAGGGCAGGTGAGGCCCTCCAGCTCCGAACACGCCCAGAGCTCTGGGTTCACTTAGCAGTGCCACAGCTGAGATGGACCATGAGAACCGGGAGGCAGGTTGGGATGGAAATTCCAGGAGGGTGTTAAATCCCCCAGATCGAGATAGGATTCTCCTCAGCACCGGGGGCTGCTTTGCCTGGGTGGAGTCAAGCTTGCATGCTTCACCTCAGGAGCTGCACATGTGCTGTCCTCTCTGCCTGGGATGCCCTATCCCATAAGTCCATGTGATGCCCTCCCTCACTTCTTCCTGTCTCTCCTGAAGCTCCCTTTCATGCACCTAATAGCACCGTGGTCACTCTATCCTCTGGCCCAGGTTGTTTCTTTTATCTTCTATGTCTACCTGTGTTTGGCATGTGTCTCCTCTGCTGGAATATCAGCTCCATGAGAGCAAAGACAATGTTGATTGTCCGTTGCTGTGTCCTCAAGGCCAGCCTGACCTTGTACATGGAGCTCAAAAGCTATTTAAAGGGGACTGCTGTTGTAGCTCAGTGGTAGAGCACTTGCCCAGCACGTGTGAGGCACTGGGTTTGATCCTCAGCACCACATGAAAATAAATAAATAAAATAAAGGTATTGTGTTCATCTATAACTTAATTTTTTTAAAGCTATTCAGGGAAAAACTGAATGGTTATGGTTTTACTGAGTGGCATTAAGATCTATAGGTCTCATATTCACGTGCCTCTTTGTACCCAGGCAGGGCTGTAGCAGGAAAGCCCCAGAGCAACCAGCTCTGTCCCTGGATGTGCACTAGAGGAGGCTAAATTCTCCATGCACCTGGCTCATTCTGATCCCTTTTTGGCAGCCACAAGCTGCTCAGAGGGAGCAGCTCTTGGCAGATCTTAAGGAACAGCCAGGCACAGTGGTGCATGCCTGTAATCACAGCAACTCTGCAGACTGAGGCAGGAAGATCACAAGTTGAAGGCTAGCTTGGGTAACTTAGCAAGATCTTGCCTTAAAATAAAAAAATAAAAAAGGGGTATGGGGGTACATGCATCCTTGGAATCAATCCCTAGTAACACACACACACACACACACACACACACACACACACGCAGAGGAATCATCTCATCCACACCATCCTGGCTCCTCCTATCCTGCTGGACCAGGGTGCCTCACCAGATCTGGGGCAGAGATGTTTTACAAGTGTTATGGTTTAGATATGAGGTGTCCCTCAAAAGCTTATGTGCAAGAAAATGCCAGAAAATTTAGAGTGAAATGATTGAGTTATGAGAGCCTTGATCTAATCAGAGCATTGATACCCCATAGGGATTAACTGGGGGGTAACTGTAGGCAAACAAGTAGGGTGTGGCTGGAGGAGGTGGATTATTAGGGGCATGCCTTTGGGGTATATATTTTGTCTCTGCTTCCTGCTGCCACATGCCCAGCTGCTTTCCTCCACCACACACTTCCTCCATGATGTTCTGCCTCATCTCAGGCTCCTAGGAATGGAGTCAGCCATCTAAGGACTGAGGCCTCTGAAATTGTGAGCCGCCAAATAAACTTTTCCTCCTTTAATTGTTCTTGTAAATCTTTTTGGTCACAGTGGTGAGAAAGCTGACTAAAACAACAACCTTTACAATTTTTCTATTCTTTTTTTTTCCCCCTTGGTACCAAGGATTGAACTCAGGGGTACTCGACCACTGAGCCACATCCCCAGCCCTATTTTGTGTTTTATGTAGAGACAGGGTGTCACTCAGGGTGTCACTGAGTTGCTTTGTGCCTCGCTATTGCTGAGGCTGGCTTTGAGCTCGCGATCCTCCTGCCTCAGCCTCCCTAAGTGCTGGGATTACAGGCATGTGCCACCGCACCCGGCTACAATTTTTCTATTCTTTACCATATGTGAAGAACATTTTTACTCAACATCTCCCTTTCTAGACAAGAGAGGTGTTCATAAAAAAGTGCCACTAATGGGGCTGGGGTTGTGGCTTAGTGGTAGAGTGCTTGCCTAGCATGCGTGAGGCACTGGGTTCGATTCTCAGCACCACATATAAATAAGTAAAATAAAGGTCTACCAACAACTAAAAAAATATTAAAAAAAAAAAAAAGTGCCACTAATGTTTGGGGAAGGCAAGGAAGGGAGGGTGAAGCTGGCCTAAGAGAGGGAGAGAGGTCTACCCCCAGGATGCCTGGACATAGCAGTACCTAACAGAGGGAAAGCGTAAGATGGAAGCCATATTTCTTTGTTCATTCAGGGTGGAGTGTGTTTTTGGTCAGTCTGGTGGTGGTAGTATCCCTGGGAGAACTGGAGATGAGGACCTGGCATGGGGAGGGATCTTCTTATGCCTGGCTCCCCCTTGGCTACAGTCATATCCATGCAGTCCATTCCTAGAAGCAAGATCTCTGCCCCTGTAGCTCCCTCCTGCTTTTCCTCTGAAGGGGCTCCAGTTAGGCACTTGAGAGCTAATTGGACATGCTTCTTTTCATGTTCAAAACTAAGGACTGGTGGGCGCAGTGGTGCACGCCTCTAATCCTAGAGGCTTGGGAGGTTGAGGCAGGAGGATCAAAAGTTCAAGGCTAGCCTTAGCATCATAGTGAGGACCTAAGCAACTTAATGAGACCCTGTCTCAGAATAAAAAATAAAAAAGGCTGGGGATATGGCTCAGTGGTTAAGTGCCCCTGGGTTCAATCCCTGGTACCAAAACCAAAACCAAACAAACAAACAAAAAACAACAAAGGACTGAGGCCCTGTTGTTCTATGCACCAGAATATTAATACAGTTCTGAAGCCAGTAGCAGGAGGAATGGGGGGGGGGGGAGACAGTCATACCATTTACTCATGTGTTCCCAATAACGATAATAATCACGCCAGGCGCATTGGCGCACACCTGTAATGCCAGGCGCTAAGCAACTCAGTGAGACCCTGTCTCTACATAAAACGCAAAATAGGGCTGGGGATGTGGCTCAGTGGTCGAGTGCCCCTGAGTCAATCCCCAATACAAAATAATGATAATCATCATCATCATCACCACCACCACCACCATGTCTTATACTACTGGAAACCGAGCATATCAGCATATTTTGGGGCATTAACCTGCACACCAGCTCCTATGAGGTTAGGACTACTGTCTGCATATAACAGATGAGAAAACTGAGGTTATAGCAACCTGTCCAAAATCTCTTTGGGTCAGAGCTGGAACTCTGACTCACTCTATGTCCTCTCATTCTGGGCTATGCTCTTACTTTCCTCAATTTCCTGTGTGTCAAAATTTTCCCTGGTCAGGAATTAACTGCAGACTCCCAACAGGAAAGGCAAGTTTTTATCACTGAAACAGGGCTACTAGTCCTTAGAAACTGAGTCTACATTTGTGTGTGTGTGTGTGTGTGTGTGTGTTCCTGAGTATTGAACATAGGAGCACTCTACCACTGAGCTACATCCCCAGCTCCTACTGCTTTTTCAAAATTTTGAGACAGAGTCTTGTTATGTTGCCCAGGCTGGCCTCAATCTTTTGATCCTCTTGCCTCAGCCTCCCAAGTTGCTGGAATTACAGGTGTGCACCTTGGCTCCTGGCTTTGAGTCTACACAGCATACATCCTGAAAACAGAGCATGGGCCTGGCATGGTGATACACACCTGTAATCCCAGTGACTTGGGAGACTGAGGAAGGAGGATCCAAAGTTCAAAGGCCAGCTTCAGCAACTTAGTGAGACCCTGTTCCAAAATAAAAAATAAAAAAGGACTGGGGTCGTGGCTCAGTGGTAGGGCATGCCCAAGTTCAACCCCCAATACTAAAACAAAATAAAACAGAACATGGTTATGTTCTGTTTAGTGGTGACTGAGAGTGGAGAACATTGCCCTGAAATTTAGCACGACACCTGGTACATAACAAGAATTCAAATGGAATGCACTAAATGAACGAAAAACTTTGGTTTGTAATAATTGCCTTATTACAAACTTTCTTCCCAAGGCACTGTCATTTTTATTTTACAGATGAAGGAAAACTTTTTCTTTTATGAACTGGGGATTTAACACAGGGGTGCTCTACCTCTAAGCTACATCCCCAGTCCTTTTTATTTTTTAATTTTGAGCCAGTCTCATATAAGTTGCTATGGTGTCACTAAGTTGCCCAGGCTGACTTGAACTTGCTATCTTCCTGCCTCAGCCTTTCTGAGTTGCTGATTATAGGTGTGCACCGCTGTGCCTGGACAGGTGAAGGAAAATTTAACAAATATAATTGATCTGATTCTGAGAAACTTTTATGTGGAGGCTAAGGTGAAGACCCTCTGGAGAGAAAAGGCCATATTTAATTTTTATGGTGCCAAGAATGTAAATGCAGCCATATTTTTCACAGTGCTAGAGTGGCAGTTGTTTTGCGGGGAGATTGAGGTCTAGGGTTTGTTTACCCCTCAAAAGTGGTGAGCACTCTAGTATAGTCTTCTCTATTTTCATATCAGAGTGTTCAGATAAAAAGGAATTCACCTCATCTACTTTAGTTGTGAAATTAGGCTGGGTATCAATACAGCATCTCTTCCCCTGGAAAGCTTTCTGACCACTCCTGTCATTATTTATGTTAGGAACTCCTCCCTAGTGTCCCCGTGGGCCTATCTGTGTCATTATAGCCCTCTGCAGTCTGATCTGCCTACTCATTTTTTTGTTTGTTTGTTTAGTTGTAGATGGACACAATGTCTTTATTTTACTGCTTTGTATGTGGTGCTGAGGATCGAACCCAGGGCCTCACGCATGCGAGGCAAGCGCTCTACCGCTGAGCTACACTCCCAGCCCCCTGCCTACTCATTTTTATCCCCTGCAGATGGAGCCCCGACCCAGGGTAGGACCTATATCTTGTTCCATTGAATCTCCAGTGCCTAGCACAGTGTCTGGCACACAGTAGGTACTCAATATAGATTTGTCAAATGAAGGAAAGTTCTGCCTTTCCCCAAATATTCTCTGTTTAAGAGTTGTGTCGCTGGGGCTTTGTCTGATGGCCCTTCCCAAATGTGCCCATCCTAGGTCCCCAGCCCCTGCTGCCCATCCCCCTCTGGCCAATGACAGAAGAATGCATCAGGACTGTGCCTGCTCCCTCTATCTGTTCCTTTCCTCAGAAACATGTATCCCAGAGTGTGTAGGAGTCAGCGACCCATTTGCTCACCCTGCTCAGCCAATCAGAATAATAATCATCACCACATCTGGGGCTGAGAGTGTGGCTCAGTGGCAGAGCACATGCCTGGCACGTGTGAGGCACTGGGTTCGATCCTTAGCACCACATTTAAAAAACAAACAAATAAAATAAAGGCATTCTGTCCATCTACAACTACAAAAAAATTAAATAATAATAATAATTACCATATCTGTTGAATGTTTGTAAAAATGCCAGCAATGGACATGCATTATTTGGAATTCCCATAGGAAATAGTACTGCCCCACAGATAAGGAAAGTGAGACTCAAAGAGGGCTCAGTAACTTGCCCAAGTTCATACAGTAAAGATATGATGGAGGAAGGGAGGGACAGTGGAAGGAAAGAAGGAAGGACCAAATTAATGAAGCAACAGCAAAAGCTTTAGTGACTCAGGTGCTCCGCTATTTCTCTGTTCTCCTCCCATAAACATTGGGGATGGGTAAATGAAACTAAAGAAGCCAAGTGGCTTTGGGGATTTCTGAGCTAAGAAAGCTGGGAATAGGAAAGAGGTAAGCCTGATAGAAGCAGCTCTGAGCCACATCGAGTTACTCAGTAACCTCAGCTACTTGGTCCCAGGGGCAGCCTGGCCAGGCTGGGCAGCAAACACTGGTTCCCTTTGGCTACCCTTCAGGCGCTGGGCTGGTCACAGCTGGAAAACAGATAGAAGGTCAAAGATTGGGCAAATTACAGATCATTCAGGATGGGAGCTGGCAGGGCAGTCAGCAGCTTTGAGGCCTGAGAGAGAGAAAGGAACGAAGGGAGAAGTCCCTTACCATGACATCAAAGCTACCAAGGCCATAGAAGGCAGGAAGGGAGGACCAAGGATCTGACATAAGTTGGTGATCCAAAAAAAAATGTGGATTGAAATTCTCCACCGCATTCAGTGGCAGGTGGTCCAGGGTTGACCTCCCAGTCAGCAGCCTGGCAGGGGAGTCCTTGGGGGTATGGGGAGAGTGGATACCCTCAGAACTGGTTCTTGCTTTTTACTGGACTAGAGCTGATACTAGCTGGTACCCATGGATTCTTTTTTTTTTTTTTGGTACTGGGGATTGAACTCAGGGGCACTTGACCCCTGAGCCACATCCCCAGCCCTATTTTTTTGTGTTTTATGTAGAGACAGGGTTTCACTGAGTTGCTTAGCGCCTCGCCCTTGCTGAGGCTGGCTTTGAACTCGCGATTCTTCTGTCTCAGCCTCCCTAAGTGCTGGGATTACAAGCGTGAGCCACCGCGCCCGGCTGGTACCCATGGATTCTTAAAATAGCAAGATCAAGCTGGGCATGGCTGGGCACTGTGGTACATGCCCATAATTCCAGTGATCAGGAGACTGAGGCAAGAGGATGGCAAATTTGAGGCCAGCCTCAGCAACATAGTGAGATCCTGTTTCAAATAAAATGAAAAGGGTTATGGATGCAGTTCAGGGGTAGGGTGTTCCTGGGTTTAATCCCCAGTTTGCGGGTGGAGGAACAAAGGGAGACAACAGGTGTGACAGAAATAAGAGGCTAGAATCAGAAAGGCAGCACCCAGGTGCTGGGAAGGCCCAGCCCACTTCTCCTTGCTCCCTGGTTCTGCAGGCTTTCAAGATTCCTCCCCTGCTAGGTCCTGTCTAGAACCTGCGGGGGCAGCCCAGAGCAAGCTGGCTTCCAAACGGGGCTCAGGACATCTCTGGGGCAGAAGGTTAGGCCTGAGAGAAGCCCCCAAATGCTGAATCCTGCTCCAAAGGCTGATGATCAGACATCTCTCCCCGGATTCCCTAGGGGGGCCAGAAAACAGCCTTCCTGCTGACCAAGTAGTGATAGAAAGTCTCTGGATAGGGGCTATCAGGGACCAGAGAGACTGTTGAGCTGGAAGCCAAGCTACCAAGGCTGACCCCTGCTCCCTCATGTGCCTTGGTTGGGCACTTAGGTGAGGAACATAGGAAATCAAGAATCCAGTTGTCCCCCAAAGTTCAAGCAAGACTGGAGGTTTAAGTCCCTGAATGGAGGAGGGGACGGGGAGGAGGTAAATTGGGGGAAGGGGCAAAAGAGAGAAAAGGAAGAGGGTCCAGAACTCCACTGTGCCACTATCCCTGCCCATTCCTGAGAAGGGACAAGGACATTCCTGAGAGGGCCAGGCCTCTCATGGACTGCAGGTGCCAGGACCTCCCACCTGTTTAGAGCCCTCAGTAACCCAGCACCCTAGCTAGAAGTCATGTGCTTAGCGGGCCTTTGAGGCCTAGCTCCTGAACACACCTGGGCACTTCCACTACCAGATTTCTGTCTCTGCTGCTCCCATTTTCCGAAACGTCCCTTCTTCCTTCTTCCCTTGCCCAATTCCTAGGTTGTCCTTCCAGACTGCCTTCAAACATCACCTCTCCAGCAAGCAATTCTCCGTTTCCATTTCTTCTGTTACTCCCACCCCTGTGGGCTCTGCAGCCCCTCCTCCTAGACCCCCACAGCCTTTGCACTTCTCTGGGTCACACACTTATCCCAGTGGTGATTAAATTCCCTTCTAGCTGGCCTAGTGATGGCCTATAGTCCGTAGAAATTCAGGAAGCTGAGGCAGGAGAATCAAAGTTCAAGGTCAGCCTGGGCAACTAGGCAAGACCCTGTCTCAAAATGAAAATTTAAAAGGGTTTGGGGTGTAGCTCAATGGTAGAGCACCCCTGGGTTCAATCCCAGTAACCCACCTACCTACACACTTCTAAGTGTCTGTGTAGGGACTGGACAATGGCTCCTGGAGGGAGGAGCCGTCTGGTTCATCTCCACAGCCTGTCAGTAAGCAGTCAATGTCTGCCACCTCACTGCCTACCAGGATCCCTTGGATGCAAATCTTGCTTGTGTAAAGAGAGACTCAACTCCTAGCAGAGAAGATCCTCCTTCCATCTAGCCTCTCTCCCCTCCTGCTGCAGAGGCAGCCCAGGAACTCTCACATCACCTGGGTGGATCAGGGAGCCAGGTGTCAGCGTGCCACCTTCTCCCCCAACCTGCTGTACTTGGGTGGTGTTCACACTGAGGATAGGGAGGCGGGGGAGGCTTGGTACAGGATAAGGGACTCCATTGCCGAGTCTCAGATATTCCCAGCCTGGTAAATCGTCCTGCCTGGAGAGCTTGTTTATCTCCATTCTCCATCTTTGTTTTTTTTCAGTAGGGAAAAGACTGACCACAACCAGGTCAGCACAGCTGTGCCCTGGCAGGGCAGAACACCGGGCGCCTTTCCAAGGACTTGTCCTAGCTAGATTAACGGCAGGGTCAACTGGGCCAAGGGAGACAGGACCTGGAGGTCCGAACACCAACCTAAAGTCCTTGCCCACTTTAAGCGGTGGGCCCAGGCCCGGGTTGCAGGATTCTCCAGCTCTGAGCTCCGACCTGCAGCTGCGGAGGGCGGGACTCTAGAGGGCGAAGCCTCCGGGGGCGGGGCTTCTGCTGGGTGAAACTTGCCAGGCTAGTCCCGGCAGTGTTAGCCCTGCGCGGCGCGCGGCGAAGTCCGAGCCACAGCTGGCGGCTTCACAGTCCCTAACCCAATGGCCGGGTCTCCCCGCCGCGCCGCGAGCTGGCGACTGCAACTGCCCCTGCTGTGCCTCCTCTTCCAGGGCGCCATCACCATCCTTTTTGCCATCTTTGTCCGCTACAACCACGAAACCGACGCTGCCCTCTGGCACTGGGGCAACCACAGTAACGCGAACAATGAATTTTACTTTCGCTACCCAAGTGAGTGCGGGTGAGGGCGCGCGGGAAGTGAAGACCCTCCACGCTCCTAGGTTTCTTGGGAGGGAGCTTTTGGGTGCTCAGAGCTGTCCCTAGGTGGACAGTCCTCTCGCTGGGATGAAAGGACCCCGAATTTGAAATAACACCTTTTCTCTAGTGCCTGTCAGGTTCCGGGTACTGTGCTGAGGATGGCACATGCCTTCCCATTTAGCCTATGAGACAAAGGTGAGGTTAAGTGGTTGATTCAAAGTCACACAGGAAGAAGTAAGGAAGCTGGGATTTGAATCCAGAGCTAAAGCCCCAGTTTTAGCCATTCTCTTGCCCCACCTCCCATTTGACCTCGTTGGGTTTTGCTAGGCTGTTCCAAAGACTTGGCCTTTTCTAGGGGCTCTGCACTCACAGGGAAGAGAATCTTGCTGGGCAGGAGGTTTGTGTGTGTGTGTGTGGAGGGGGTGCTAGAAGGCAGTAATGGCAGGTATTTTGTATGAAACCTTCACACCTGCAGGCATCCAAGAATGGTTGGGATTCAGGTGTTTCTCCCCAGGAGCCCAAAACTGGCCCTTCTAAGCCAGAGAAAAAATGACAAACAGCTACTAGCTAACTACAGAGCAGTAGCCCCCAGACATCAGCCAGAAGGTGTGGAAGGGGCATTAGCCCATCACCCATCATGTGAGTGGCAGAGCTGGAACTAGGACTTAGGCATCCTAAGCTCCTTGTACCACAAGTCACTTACCTACTGACAAGATTCAGAAGGGGCAGGTTAACCCCCCTCCCACCTAGATGGGGACAGAGCTTCCCCCTTAAGGTTGAGGACCCTGTCTGGTAACTCAAGACTTCAGCCACCTGGAACCAAGAACACTAGGCCTGCCATACTTCATCCCAAATGCTTGAGCAATTCTTCTTTAAGTCTCAGTTTTCCCCATCTGAGCAACGGGAAGAAGGATACCTCAGTTTGAAGATTATACACTCAAACAAGGTCTAGAATGTGAGAGTCTCCTATAAAAACATCCCAGGCTGTTATTACCCTACTTTCTGTATGCAGTGCTAGTGGCAGACTGTCACCACCTCACCCTGATCCAGTCCCAGGAAATGTGGAGGATAGAGTGGGTGAAGTGGAGATTTGGACTTGGGCATGAAGTCTGGTGACCCCCAGCCATCCTGGGCAGAAATGGTTACAGCTTCTCACTCCCTACATTTTCCCCCCAGCTTTGGCTGGAAAAGATGAGTCATGGAAGCTGGGATCAAAATCAGGGACACAAGCTGGGCATGGTGGCGCATGCCTGTAATCCCAGCACTTGGGAGGCTGAGATAGGAGAATGACGAGTTGAAAGCCAGCCTCAGCAACGGCAAGGCGCTAAGCAACTCAGGGAGACCCTGTCTCTACATAAAACACAAAAACAGGGCTGGAGATGTGGCTCAGTGGTCAAGTACCCTTGAGTTGAATCCTCGGTACCAAAAAAAAAAAAATCAGGGACACAGCTGGGCATGGTGGCATGCACCTGTAATCCCAGCAATTCAGGAGAACGAATCAGGAGAATTCCAAGTTCAAGGCCAGACTGGAGAACTTAGTGAGATCCTGCCTCAAAATGAAACAAAAAGAGCTGGGACTGTGCTGCACGCCTGTAATTCCAGCACTTTGGGAGGCTGAAACAGGAGGATCATGAGTTCAAAGCCAGCCTCAGCAATGGCGAGGCGCTAAGCAACTCAGTGAGACCCTGTCTCTACATAAAACACAAAATAGGGCTGGGGATGTGGCTCAGTGGTCGAGTGCCCCTGAGTTCAATCCTCAGTACCAAAAATTTAAAAATAAAAAATAAATAAAAATAAAAAGGCTGAGGGTGTAGTTCAGAGGTAGAGCACTCCTGGGTTCAATCCTCAGTACTGGGGGTGGGGGAGCAGAAAAGAAAGGTAGACGGTTGGGCCAGAGTGATAGGGAGCTGGTGGGAGGGAGCAGCCTGGGAGAGGTAAGCTCTCCTCCAAGGGTCTGACCTGGCTGGCTGCCACAGACCCTCCACTTGCTTTTCCCTTAGATATCACACAAGGCCTGGAAGCCCTGCCTGTTCCAAAGTTCTGCCTGGAATCCATCCCTTTCCCCTGCTGCTACAGTGCTGGGCTCTTGTAGGACATAAAGCTTCCCCCCCCCGCCCCCCCCCAAGCGCAGCAGAGGGATAGCAGTGGGATTCCTACCTCTTTTCCTGTCCTAGGTTTCCATTGGTAGACTTTGACCCTGCTGTGGGGGAAGGTTGGGCAGGAGGGAGGTGTGAAGTCCCTAGATCCTGGGGCTTTGATGAGCCGGTTCTCATCTGTCCCTGTGTCCAGGAAAAGGGGTCAGGGCCAGGGGGAGGTGTAACCACCCCAGCTTTGATGAAAGGAGATCAAAGGGAGTCCTGAGCTGTTGGCGAGTTCCAGGACTGCCAATGTCAAGGGCATGGCCACTCTGAGGGGGTCTCTTTGTTATCTGTAATCTGGGCCCTCAGGGCCTATCTGGTCCACCCCTGTCAGATGTGGGGAGAAAGCCAGAGAGGTCATATGACCTGCCTGAAGTCACACAGCATGCTACAAAAGGGACCAGTCTAGAACCTGTTCTCTGGATTCCCTACCCAGAGCCTTTCCCGAACACTGCAAGCCTCTGAGTCCACAGGGCAAGTGATGGAAAATAAGAAAGGAGTCCAGGGTAGCACGGGCCACGGAGCAAACATGAGGAAGAAAAAAATATGAGTGATCTTTCTTATAATTTTATTTTTAAAATTTTAGACAGTACTTTAGACACATCAGAGATCCTACCTATGGGGAGAGGGATTTGGGGTAGGTGGAAACAAGCTGGGCACCATGATCCACGCCTGCAATCCCAGCTACTGGGGAGGCCAAGGAGGGTGAATTGCAAATTCAAGGCCAGCCTGGGAAATTTAGCAAGATCTTCAGCAACTTAGGAAGACCCTGTGTCAAAATAAAAATTAAAAAGGGCTGAGGAGTTGGAGCACCACTGGGTTCCAACAGTACACCCCCCCAAAAAAAGGAGTGGGGGAATAGGGTAATGTGACCAGGACCAGAGTGCCTTGTGACCACTTCTGGAAGAATATAGCTCATTGACCTCCTGGGGGCAGGTGTGGGGGAGTGGAAGTGGGAGAAGTTGGCCTCCTGGGTCCTCCCTCCCTCCTTCCTACCCCCTCACATTTTTTTTAATCTACACTTTATAGATGAGGTAACAGAGGCTTCAGAGAGGTTAAGTGGTTTGTTCAAAGTCACGAGGTCAGAAGGTGGCAGAGTGGGGGTGGGCGGAGGCTGGAATTTAAGTCTGACTTTGTCAGATGCTGAAGGCTCAGCTTTAACTGTCACCTTGTTCCATCTTTGTGTCAAGAGTCACCTAGCTGGGTTAGAGACAGGCAGTAAGGGAAGGATGAAGAGCAATAAGTGGCTCTAGAGGGCTTTTACCTTCTCCAACCAAAAGTTGCTTAGGGCCGGGCATGGTGGCACACACCTGTAATCCCAGCAACTCCAGAGGCTGAGGAGAAGGATTTCAGGTTTGAGGCCAGCCTCAGCAACTTAGGGAGGCCCTAAAGCAACTTAGAAAGACCTTGTCTCACAACAGAAAATAAAGGGGGCTGGGGATGTGACTCAGTGGTTGAGTGCCCCTGGGTTCAATCCCTGGTGTGCAAAAAATAATGAAGTTGCTTGGGTTAGGGAGGAGTAGGCTTCATCCAACCCTACATGGAAGGGAATGTTGAGAGGCCTTACCCATCCTCCTGCCTTCAACTGGAATAGTCCTTCACCCATCAGAGCCCAAGGAGAAACTCTCTGTGTGAAACGGCCCACACAGAGAGTTTCTCCTTGGGTTCTGATGGATATTGCTTGATGTTTAGACTACAACTGAAAGACCAAGGATTGAGTTTTGATTCCAAACAAGCCTGGATAAGGAGTTCTAAACATTGTCACCATTCAAGACAAGTTCTGGAGTGGTTTCTGTATGTAAATATGCTGAAACAGCTGGGCGTGATGCATGCCTGTAATCCCAGCACTTTGGGAGGCTGAGACAGGAGAATCACAAGTTCAAAGCCAGCCTAAGCAAGGGCGAGGCACTAAGCAACTCAGTGAGACCCTGTCTCTACATAAAACACAAAATAGGGCTGAGGATTTGGCTCAGTGGTCGAGTACCCCAGAGTTCAATTCCTGATATCAAAAAAAAAAGGAAAGAAAATGTGCTGGAGCCCCGCCGCCACCCAGCCTCCTCATTATCTTGTTATCCTTAGGCAAAAGAACAGACGTGGCATCCTCCATACTGATTGTACAAGGAAAAAAGAAATCAGGCAGTGAGGTTTAGGAAAACGTAGGCTGAAGGCTGAGATCTAAGTGTTGCCTCTTTCTGTTGGGTTGTAAGATCTGGATGACTTCAGGGACTGGAGAAGCAGTGCAGGGTTGGGGACCTAGTGTGACCAGGAGGCCTCCAGCTCCTCACTCCCCTTGGCCACTGGTATTGGCAGCTAAGCTGCAGCCCTGCAATTTCAGCTCACACCCAATCCTCTGTTTACAAACCTATTTATTATGCAACATTAAATACAGCACTTTAAAAAAAGCATAAAAACCAGGTGTGATGACTACTTCCCCAGCTAGTGGGGAAGCTGAGGCAGGAGGATCACAAGTACCAGGCTAGCCTGGGCAACTTAGCAAGACCCTGTCTCAAAATAAAATTTAAAAAGGGCTGAAGATGTATCTTAGTGATAGAACCCTTGCTTAGTTAGCACAAGGCCCTGGATTCTCTCCTAGGACTGCAAAAGAAAAAATTCAAAAAGCATAAAAGTTTGCTTCTCTCAAAGTTATTGATTGCATTCCAAAATTCCATAATAATTTTCTAGCTTGTGGATGCCTCTTCAGATTAAACAAACAAACAAACAAAGTAACCATGATGTTTTCTCCTTTATAATATACTTTTTCTATAAGAGATTTGGGGTCACTTACAACAAAAATGTGTACAGGGACTGGGGTGGTGGCTCAGTGGTAGAGCACTTGCCTAGCATGTGTGAGGCACTGAGTTCGATTCTCAGCACCAAATATAAATAAATGAATAAAATAAAGGTATTGTGTCCATTTACAACTAAAAAAATATTTTAAAAAATGTGTACAAGTTGCATATGCCTTATCTGAGATGTTTTGGACTTTATTGTATATATGGTAGGGGTGATATCTTGGGGATGAGAATCAAGTCTAAAGAAATTCCTTTGTAGCCGGGCGCGGTGGCTCACGCTTGTAATCCCAGCACTTAGGGAGGCTGAGACAGGAGGATCGCGAGTTCAAAGCCAGCCTCAGCAATGGCGAGGCACTAAGCAACTCAGTGAGACCCTGTCTCTACATAAAACACAAAATAGGGCTGGGGATGTGGCTCAGGGGTCGAGTACCCCTGAGTTCAGTCCCTGGTGCCAAAAAAAAAAAAAAAAAAAAAGAAATTCCTTTGTTTCATATATACCTTATATACATAGCCTGAAGGTAATTTCATACAGTATATTTAGCATACCTGCATTTCTTTTTTTAAACGAAAGATTGAAGCCAGGGGTGCTTAACCACCGAGCCACATCCCCAGCCCTTTTTATTTTTTATTTTGAGACAGGTCCTCACTAGGTTGCTGAGGCTAGCTTTGAACTTTTGATCTTCCTGTCTCAGCCTCCTAAACTGGAATTATAGGTGTGCGCCACCAAGCCCAACTTGTGCCTGCATTTTGACTGAGACCCATCAGATGAGGTCATTGTAGAATTTTCCAATTCTAAAGTAGGGCTGGGGTAATGGCTCAGAGGTAGAGTGCTCGCCTAGCTCGCTTAAGGCACTGGGTTCAATCCTCAGTACCACATTAAAAAAAATAAAGATATTCTATCCACCTACAACTAAAAAATAAATATTAAAAAGAAAAATATTTAAAGTAAATGCAACAACAGAACTTATGATGCTCTTTCTTTTTCTTTAGTGTTTTTTTTTTTAAATATTTATTTTTTAGTTGTAGGTGGACAGAATATCTTTATTTTATTTTTATGTGGTGCTGAGGATCGAACCCAGTGCCTCCCGCGTGCTAGGCGAGCACGCTACCACTGCGCCATAACCCCAGCCCCTCTTTAGTGTTTTTTTAATTAAAGCCAAAAGTTTAGCATGACATCTCCATAGACCCAAGATAAAAAGAATAGGACCAGATGGACTGATGGATGTCCAAGTTGCTTCAAACTCTATTTAGAAGTTGATGTGGGGAAGAGGTAACAGAACAAATGAATACAAATTATTTAATAATTATTTGTATTTCTCTTACTTTTGATATCACTGTGTATTATTTTTATTAGCTTAGCTTTTTATGCTGAGAGATACAGAATAGAAAATGAACAGAAGAGGCTCCAAATCTTCCTGTCAGAAAACCCACTGATCCTCTGAAAGTTCAAGTCATTCATCTATAAAGTTAAAATATTCAAACTATACAAAGAAACAACCAAAAAAATAAAATCTGCTGTTTAGCTGGGCACAGTGGCGAACACCTATAAGCTCAGCCTCCTGGGAGGCTGAGGCAGGAGGATTGCAAGTTTGAGGCCACCCTGGGCAACTTAGCAAGACCCTGTCTCAAACTAAAACATAAAAAGGGCTGAACATGTAGCTCAGTGGTAGAGCACCTTTGCGTTCAATCCCTAGTTAAAAAGAAAGAAAGAAAGAAAAGATAGATAGGTCGATCAACCGATCTTCCTTCCTTGTGTCCTCATATTGCACAGCTCCAGGGTTATCATTTTTGTTGAAGTACGATACAGCAGCCCTACCCCTCCCTCAGTTCCTTTTCCCTGATGTAATCTATGTTAACAATTTTTAAAAATTTTTTTTTAGTTGTTGATGGACACAATGTCTTTATTTTATTGCTTTGTATGTGGTGCTGAGGATCGAACCCAGGGCCTCACGCATGCGAGGCAAGCGCTCAATCCCAGCCCCTATGTTAACAATTTAAAGCTAGTCACCAGGTTATTTTTTTAGTTGTAGACTCTGAGGGAATGGAGATGGAGGTTGGATATCGAGAAGAATGTACAGAGTTGGAAAGAAACCTAAAGAGGAAGAGAAATTAGAGCACTGGAGGGGCAGGGATTGCTGCAGGAAAGAGCAGAGCACAGGCTGGACTTTCAACTAGTTAGCTATAAAAGCTCAAATGAGTAGGGCCAGAGAATGAGAAAATTATTAGAGCAGAAGGTTCTAGTCCCTTGCTCTGATATGGGGACAGCAGGGATGGTCTGGGTCCCACTGCTCCAAGCTGGCCTGCTCTGGGCAGGTAGCTCAGGTTGGGCGGCCCTGACACACCTGGGGAGTTTTATAGGCATGGCTGTACTTCGAGGCAACCTTGGCTGGTGAGAGCCAGGGGCAGTGGCAGGGTGATTGGTTTATGGGTCGTGGCCAGAGCACCCCCCAGTGCTTCATTGCCTCTGCCCATTGCAGGCTTCCAGGACGTCCATGCCATGATCTTCGTGGGCTTCGGCTTCCTCATGGTCTTCCTGCAGCGTTATGGCTTCAGCAGCGTGGGCTTCACCTTCCTCCTGGCCGCCTTTGCCCTGCAGTGGTCCACGCTGGTCCAGGGCTTCCTCCACTCCTTCCGTGGTGGCCACATCCATGTTGGTGTGGAGAGGTGCGCAGCAGTGATCTCTCCAGCTCTCTCAGGGCCACCTGGGAGGCTTCTGCCCAAGAGACCCAGCTTGAGCCCTTGTCCTTTGAGTTTGTTCCCTGGTCCCTGTTTATGACCCATCAGCTGATTTCCCTAGGTGCCCTGCCTGGTTTCCTTCCCATCCTTGACCCACCTACCAGTCCCACCTCCTCAATTCTTTAGGGCCGCTATTACCAAGGGCTGTTAGGAAGAGAGACGGCAGAGCAGAAAGGGGCGGGGTTTAGAGGCGCTTTGGGCTCGTGTTCTGGCTATTCCGCCTATTGTGGGCTTTGTCAGCCAAGTCTCTGACTCGGTTTCCTCACCTACAAGGAGCGAGGTAATCCCTTTGACCCCCAGGGAAGAGGTGCCTTTTCCCCTCTTTGCCCTCCCCTGCCTGTATGTGCTGCCTGTATTTCGTCCCTGGCAGAACCCCAGAAGCCCCTCTTCCCTGCCCCTCTCCCATTCCACGCTCACCCAGCATGATCAACGCTGACTTCTGCGCTGGCGCTGTGCTCATCTCCTTCGGTGCCATTCTGGGCAAGACTGGGCCTGCGCAGCTGCTGCTCATGACCCTGTTAGAGGTGGCGCTATTTGGAATCAATGAGTTTGTGCTCCTCAACCTCCTGGGGGTGAGAGTCCGGACAGGGATGGGATGAGGGTGTCGGGGTGGTCGGGGCCAGGCTCTGAACTGGGAGAGTTTCTGGGTGGGAGCGGCTGGCTGCCTCTCCACGTCCTCTCCACCTCCCCAGGTGAGGGATGCTGGTGGCTCCATGACTATCCACACATTTGGCGCCTACTTTGGGCTGTTCCTATCGAGGGTCCTCTACAGGCGCCAGCTGGAGAAGAGCAAGCACCACCAGGGCTCCATCTACCATTCGGACCTCTTTGCCATGATTGGTGAGGCCTCCTGAGATGGGTGACACTGGGGGGCTGGTTCCAGATCTCTCTGATCTGGGATGGAGGGGACCATCTCCAGGCAAAGTCTTAGGGTGCTGCCTACAGTCCTTGGGTTTCTAGCTGGGAACTCTTCCCATTTGGAATCTGCTCTGACAGCTTCATCTTTTTATTTCAGCACTGGGGATTGAACCTAGGGCTGCTCTACCACTGAGCTACATCCCCATCCCTTTTAACGTTTTGTTTGGAGACAGGGTTTCTCTAAGTTGCTGGCCTTGAACTTGTGATCCTCTCACCTTAACCTCCCAAGTAGCTGGGATTACAGGCATGCACCACTGTGCCCATTCTTCATCTTTGTGTGTGTGTCTGTGTGTGTGCGCGCGCCAGGGATTGAACCTAGGGGTACTAAACCACTGAGTCATATCCCCAGCCCTTTTTTTTTTTTAATATTTATTTTTTAGTTGTAGGTGGACAGAATATTCTTTATTTTTTTTATGTGGTGCTGAGGATCTAACCCAGTGCCTCACGCATGCTAGACGAGCACGCTACCACTGAGCCATAACCCCAGCCCTCCCCAGCCCTTTTTATTTTTTATTTTGAGCAGAGTCTCACTTAGTTCCTTAGGCCCTCACTACGTTGCTGAGGCTGGCCTCGAACTTGCAATCCTCCTGCCTCAGCCTCTGGAGTTGCTAGGATTACAGGAGTGTACTACCATGCCCAGCTGCTCATCATTCTTTTTTTTTTTTAATATTTATTTTTTAGTTGTAGGTGGACAGAATATCTTTATTTTATTTTTATGTGGTGCTGAGGATCGAACCCAGTGCCTCCCGCGTGCTAGGCGAGCACGCTACCACTGTGCCATAACCCCAGCCCCTGCTCATCATTCTTAATGGTTTTATGACATGTTCTTAGAACTCAGTCCTGGAGTACCATGTGGCTCAGATTAATTCCCAAGGGCCCCCCTTTTTTTTGTCTTTTTTTTTTTCAGTACTGGAGATTGAACCCAGGAGTTGAGCTATACCCGCAGTCCCACTTACTCATTTATACTGGGGATTGAACCCAGGTATGCTTTACCACGCCTTTACATCCCCAGCCTTTTTTATTATTTATCTTAAGACAGGGTCTCACTAAATTACTGAGGCTGGTCTGGAATTTGGGATCCTCCTTCCTCAGCCTTTGAGTTACTGGGATTACAGTCAGGTACCACCATACCCATTTTTCCAGGGGCCTTTCTAAATCCACCTCCATCTTGCTTCAAATCTTCCAGGGCCTCCACAACCACAAATTAGAAACAAGACCTTCATCAGCTGGGCACAGTGGTGCACACCTGTAATCAATCCTAGCACTTAGGGAGGCTGAGACAGGAGAATCGTGAGTTCAAAGCCAGCCTCAGCAGCAGTGAGGTGCTAAGCAACTCAGTGAGACCCTGTCTCTAAATAAAACACAAAATAGGGCTTGGGGATGTGGCTCAGTGAGCGAATACCCCCGAGTTCAAACCCTCGTACCAAAACAAAGAAAAAAGAAACAAGACCCTCATCCTGGAATACAGCTTCTCTACTCTGCTCACTTACCCTCCCCTTTACTTGGTTCCAGCCAGACTTCATCTTATGGTGTTTGGTTTCCTACAAATCTCCAACCTCTGCCTGCCTCTGGTCCTGCCTTCCACCAGCTCAGGACATTTTCTCCTAGGATCCCTGGAAGCTCCTGTACTCTCAGGAGGGATAGGAGGAATCTTTGCTCATCCCAAGGAGCAGTAGGGCTGGCCTGGGAGCCCTGTGCTTTCACTGTGGCCTCTGTTCCTCTCTCTGCATTTACAAGATGCATTACATTACAGGCCTCTGTTCCTCTCTCTGCGGTCAGCAAAGGATATCCATGTTATTTTTCATAGAAGGTATTGAACAGGGACTGCAGAGCCTACTGTTTCATTTACAAAGAGTTTGGAGTGCTGGGCGTAGTGGCACATGCCTGTAATCCCAGTGGCTCAGGAAACTGAGGCAGGAGGATTGCTAATTCAAACCAGCCTCAGCAACTTAGTAAGGCCCTGAGCAACTGAGACCCTGTCTCTAAGTAAAAAATAAAATGAGCTAGGGTTGTGGCACAGTGGTTGAGCACCCCTGGATTCAATCCCTGGCACACACACAAAAAAGGCTTGTTTGAGTGACACACGCCTATAATCCTAGTGATTTAGGAAACAGGTAGGAGGATTGAAGGACTGCAAGTTCAAGGCTAGCCTGGGCAATTTAGCAAGACCCTGTCTCAAAAAAAAAAAAATTAAAAGAGCTGAGGATGAAGTTCAGTGGTAAGGCACCCCGGGGTTCAATCTCTAGTACCGAAAAAAATAAAGATTTGTTTTGTATTTCTTGCCCACTTCTGGGTTTGTTGTGAAATAGCTGCGATCTCCTTGACCTTTGAGACCCAGATAAGCTTGGCTTGAAGTCCAAAGGCTGCCCCAAGATTTTCATGCATTCTCAGATCTCTGCTTCCCAGCTCCTGGATTTTAGTGCGAAGATCACTGAGGCAGGAACCTGATCCCTTCCTCCACTCTGTCCTCGTACTCTCCATTAGAGACAGCCCATGTGAGTGAGTGTGGTCCATATTACTCCAGTCTGTGGGGTTGCAGGGAGAAGTTCCATCCAGCAGGCTACTTAAGACTAAGGGACAGTCCTTAAAGTCTGTCACCTGGCTGGCCCACCCTGCAGGGGCCTCAGCCTTCTCCCTCACCTTGTCCTTTGTCTTCCTCCCTCTCCCTACAGGACTGGCCCATGAACCTCACACATGCAGGCAGGATTCTTACCCCAAAATGCAAAGGCCCAGGACATCCATTATTGAGAAAACAGACCATCCCAAGTCCACTTTCTCTACGAGGTGGTTGAGGTTATAAAACAAATTGTTTTCCTGATATCAAGTACCTAGAATAATGCCTAATGTGCACTAACCTTTGTCTTTTTTTCCCTCTTTTTGTTTTTTGGTACCAGGGACTGAACCCAGGGATGCTTAACCACTGAGTCACATCCCCAGCCCCCCCTTTTTTTTTTTTTTAATATTTATTTTTTTGTTGTAAGTGGACAGAATATCTTCATTTTATTTTTATGTGGTGCTGAGGATCGAACCCAGTGCCTCACGCATGCTAGGCGAGCACACTACCACTGCGCCATAATCCCAGCCCCCCAGCCCTTTTATATGTTTCATTTAGAGACAAGGTTTCCCTGAGTTGCTTAGGGCCTTGCTGAGTTGCTGAGGTTGGCTTTGAACTTGCGATCCTCCTGCCTCAGCTGGCAGATTTGCTGGGATTACAGGCGTGTACCACCATGCCAGGCCCCTCTCCTATTCTGATACTTAAAACAATAAAACAAAACACTCAGATGGGCACACCTGTAATCCCAGCTACTCAGGAGTCTGAGGAAGAAGAATCACAAGTTCAAGGCCAGCCTGGGCAATTTAGAGAGACCCTGTTTTAAAATTAAAATAAAAAGGACTGGGAATGTAGCTCAGTGGTAGAGTTCCCCTGAGTTCAAACCTCACTACCAACAAAGCAAAACAAAACAAAACAACTACAAAAACTCAAGCCTCTGTGGCTTTCAATCAAGCAGTTCCCTTTTTGCCAGTACCCTTCAATAGATACCATTTTTTGAGCTGTTGTTTTTTTTTTGGTACTGGGGATTGGACACATCCTCAGCCCTATTTTGTGTTTTATGTAGAGACAGGGTCTCACTGAGTTGCTTAGCACCTCGCCGCTGCTGAGGCTGGCTTCGAACTCATGATTCTCCTGTTTCAGCCTCCCAAAGTGCTGGGATTACAGGCGTGCACCACCGCACCCGGCTTTGAGTTCTTTTTTTATTTGGGGGTTGAGGGTGCAGGTGGTACTGGGGATTGAACTCAGGGCCTTGTGTATGCTAGGCAGGAGCTTTACCAATGTACTATACTTCCAGCCCTTGTCAAGCACTTAGTACCTGCTGGGACATGGCCTATGCATTTATCTGCACAATCTCCTTGAATCCTCACTTTATGTGATGGTATTATCAATCCCACCTTGCCGACCAGGCTGCAGAGCAGATGACTTGTCTGCAGTTACCATCTCCAACCATGTGGGGGAGCCACTTATTTCCTCTCACTCTGCCTGGCTGCCCATCATTTAGGAACCATCTTCTTGTGGATCTTCTGGCCTAGCTTCAACTCTGCACCCACTTCGCTGGGGGACACGCAGCATCGGACAGCCCTCAACACATACTACTCCCTGACGGCGAGCACCCTCAGCACCTTTGCCTTGTCTGCCCTCGTCAGTGGGGATGGGCGGCTGGACATGGTATGGGGAAGAGGCCTTGGGGGAGGAGAGACCCTGCAGGGAAGTCTCCATGGAAACAAGCATGGGGCAGGGGGCTCTATCCACCCTGGTGGTGGTGGTGGTGTGTCAGGATGGGAGGAGACAATATGAAAGTAGGAGAGTTAGAGGTTAGATGGCAGAGGGACTTCCAGAAGCAGTAGATGCCTTTGGAGGTGTTGTGTTGTGTGAGTGGATGATTCAAAAGGGTCTCCTAGGCTTTGCCGTTTCCTGTTCCCTTAGGTCCACATTCAGAATGCAGCACTGGCTGGAGGGGTTGTGGTGGGCACGTCTGGTGAAATGATGCTGACCCCCTTTGGGGCTCTAGCAGCTGGCTTCTTGGCAGGGACTGTCTCCACGCTGGGGTACAAGTTCTTAACGGTACAGCTGCCTCTCCGGCCCTGGGCAGAGCATGGTGTCACTTTCCTCCCACCTCCTCAACAGGCCCAGAGTGGAGGTGGGAGGGGACAGGAGTCTGATTATCCGTCCTGTCCTTCTACAGCCCATTCTTGAATCCAAATTCAAAATCCAAGACACATGTGGTGTCCACAACCTCCATGGAATGCCAGGGATTCTGGGGGCCCTTCTGGGGGTCCTTGTGGCTGGACTGGCCACCCATGATGCTTATGGAGATGGGTGAGTTTCCCCCAATCCACACAGCTTTCATTGTCCCTCTGGAATGTCCTCTGTCACTCTCCTCCTCTGTGTCTATTTTCATCTGTCCATCTTCCATCCACCCACCCATCCCACCCATCCATCCATCCACCCACCCATCCCACCCATCCATCCATCCACCCACCCATCCCATCTATCCATCCACCCACCCATCCAACCATTCACCCACCCATCCCACCC
>PVHX01021478.1:0-29698 GCA_004024805.1 Geosciurus inauris
ATTCTCTTGTCTCAGCCTCCCTAAGTGCTGGGATTACAAGCGTGAGCCACCGCGCCCGGCTTGAATCATTTTTATGTTTATGTTACTCAGTCTTTTCTTTTGGCCTATAAGGATATCTGAAATTCTAAAAGTGAGGGAGGCTGGTCCTTGCCTGTGGTCATGGACCAAAGAGGATCTGGATTCCACATAGCTGGTGTAGTAGTCTTGGAAGTCCATGAGAACAAGAACTGGGCCCAAATAAATGACTAGGTAGCTTATGAAAAGCAAAATGGAGTTGAGAGTTTGGCTGGCAAAACCTTGTAAGATGGTCAAGGAAAGATCAAGTCATGGATAGGGTGAGAGCTATTCATGGCTTAAACCAATTTACAGCGTGCAATCATTACAAGTTAGAAGGTATTATTATATATTATTTTAATTAAAGGAAGAACCTTAAACTTAGTGGGTAAAAAGTAGATTTGTCCACAAAAGATCCTTTAAAGAATAAATGTTTAGGAAAAAATAGGTTATATGTTCATCTTGAAAGCACTACACTACTTCCAGATGGGTTGAGAGAGAGAGAGAGAGTGAAGGAACACATGTGTATGCATATAAAAGAATTAGAAGAACAATTAAGAGAAAAATCTGTCAATTTTCTAAGCATTAAATTATCCAAAATACTTAATAAAGCAAAAGATCTATATGCTTACTACATATAGTTTTGTGTCTGAATTCCTATAATCAATAAGGATTTATAAGTTCTTACTGATTGCTAGATACTAGAAGCACAAAGAAAAATAAAAACAGATTAAGGCTCTGCCTTCATAGAGTTTATAATCTAGCCGGGGAGAAAGTTAAGGGAAGGAGTAGTATTAGATGTAAATTAAAGAATAAAGTTTAAAATGTGATCAGGGATTTCCAGGGAGGTAAATGGTGCTACGATAGCAGAAAATGCAGAGATTTGACCTAACTTCTGGATTTGGGAAATGCTTTCCCTGAGCTGTAGCTGAAAAATGAATAAGAAATATGTTGGTGAACTGGGGTGATTCCTAAGAATGGCCTGAGCCTTTGACCCTTGCTGTCATCACGATCGGCTCTCTTTCTCTTTTGTGTATTTATTTGTTTTGACTTTTCTGAAGGATTTATAGGTCATATTTACATCTATTGTAATCAAGGGCTGAACCTCAGAGCTCATCTTTGCTCCATAGTGTGAGGATCAGGGGATGCCTAGGTCTTTCTGTCTCCATGGAGACACTTGAGATGCAGAGATTATTCTCCTCACTCTTTCTCTTAGGATCTTGAGCCACCCCATCTCAGGGATCCTGAGCTTATTGGCTGCCTTCTCAGCTCAAGGTGCAAACATTATGATTAGGGATGGACAGGTGAGGCAAGGGTCACTCCTCATAGGCAGTAGCTGTCTCTATCCATCTCTCCCCTGGTCCTTCTCTTACTTCCCCCCATGAGTTCTATAGTGGACAAGACCTGACTTAGTGGACATTTACAACGTAGACTGAAACCTTTAATTTTTGCCCATAGCCAATCCTTTCTCCACTCAGAGCCTGGAGCCCAAGTACCATCAGTGCATTGCACTGTGGCTGCTTCCCTGTCCTGTTTCTGTGAACAAGTAGCATTTTTTGGTGAGCCAAAGGAAGGAAGAGCATGATACGTTTGAATCACTAAGATGTTAAACCACTAATCCAATTGTTGAAAACCAGAAGCAATAGAATTCATACATTTATCAAAGATAATTTATAATCAAATCATGGAAACTAGGTAGGAAAGGGGATATTTAGAATGTGGAAATCAAGAGTCAGTGTATGAAAGCAAGTGAGGCTGGAGAAGCAGGTGAGATAAACTAATATAATAGTTTTACAATGTTATGTAGGACTAAGGGTAAGAAATGGGAAGTAGGAAATAAAATCAAATTTTTATATTGAAAATAATCATCTGGATTTAGTGTAGAAAATGGAAGATCAGTTAGGAAGTAACTGATCTACACAGAAAATTTGTAGTTTGAATGAAGTTTGCTATAGTAAAAGGAGAAAATTGGATGGAAGCCAAAAAAAAAAAAAGGTGGATGATGAAATTGACAAGAACTTTCAATAGACTGGAAAATTGAGTTACATGTTTGATATTAGCCATAAGCATTGTAAAAAGTACTCCATTTGCCATTGTTATATAACAAATGCCTCAAAAATTTAAATGGTACAAATGATCTTTTTATTTTGTTCATAGATTTTATATGTCAATAATTCAGACAGGACATGGCAGAAATGGCTTTTTATTGCCCTTTGATGTCTGGGTCTTCTGCTTGGATGACTTGGAACCTGGAGATAACTCAATAGTTCAGGGGTGGAATCTCTTGGACCATGGCTTCACTCAACATATCTGATGGTCAGCTGGAATCTCATTTGAGGCTTTCTATCTGAGAAACTACATACTAGCCTTATGAAGTGACTATGCTTCCTTACAGCATGGCAGCCTCAGGGTAGCCAGACTTTTTATAAATTTACACACAGTTCAAAAAAGAGAATCTTTTCAGCAAACAAGATGGAATCTTAAACATCATTACTCTAGAAAATCATGCAAACTCATTTCTGCTAATTTCCTTGATTGCAAGTAAATCATGAATCCATCCAAATTAAGGGGAAGGAACGTAGCTCTATCTCATAGTGGGGAGATTGGGAAAATAATATGTCATCTTAAATTATTTACGTTCTTCTCCATGCAAAATGCATTTACCATGTTCCAGGACCGCAATAAGTCTTTTCTTGCTGTGGCATCAGGCTGTGACTCAAAGTCTAAATCCTCTAAATCAGGCCTAGTTTCACAAGTAGGCACCTTGGGTACAGTTCCTTAGATACAGTTTCTCTCAGTTGAAGATCTATGAAGAAAAGTCACAAGTCATATATCACCTGTATTAGGGCTCTCCAGAGAAATAGAGCCAATAAGGTGTTTGTGTGTGTGTGTGTGTCTGTTAAAAGATAAAAATATATGTAAAAAATTGGCTCATGATTACAGAGGCTGACAAGAACCAAGATCTGCAGTTAGCAAGCTTGGGTTCCATTGATGTAGTCCAGTCCAAGTCCAAAGGCCATGAAAACCAGGAAAACCATGTAGTTCCAGTTTGATGGCCAGCAGGCCTGAGACTCAGGAAAAGCTGATATTTCAGTTCAAGTCTGAAGGGAAGGGAAAAAAAAAGTCCCAGCTCAAAGGTAGTCTGACAGAATTTTCTCTTTTTCTCTGGAAGTCAACCTTTGACCTTCAATGGATTGAATGAGGCCCACCCACATTAGGAAGGGCAATCTGCTTTACTCAGTTTATCAAGTTAAATGTTAATCTTGTCCAAAACACCATCACAGAAACACTCAGCACAATGTTTGACCAAATAACTGAACACCCTGTGGCCCAAACTGACATACACAATTAGCCATCACATCCCCTAACACCAAATAAACAATAATGAGACAAGCACAGGATACCTACAACAGACATTCCCATTCCCATTCAAAAGAGGCTCAAGGTAGTTACTGGTCCCTAGCCCTTTTGAAATATATCTAGGAACATGTTTACCTTCCCTTGATTAGGACTGAGTCCTATTCCCTAGGAATTTTTGTCTTGAGTGTCTTCTGGGCTCTTGGCTCTGTCCTCTGAGTCATCTCTCTTTCACCATAAAATGCAGCCCATGTTTGAAGTTGAATAATATTTTCTACCTTCCTTTTGTCTATAGTAGCTTCTGGAGTTCTTAGTTTTGTACTGTCTTTCTCTTTTAGTTTGATCTGATATAATTTTTTTTTAATTTAAAAAATTTGATGGGTTTTATTCTTATAAACCCACTTTCCCTTCTGTTAGATAAAAACATTCAATGTATATCTTCAAGATAGTCCTCTATTTGGGGATCCCTGAGCTGCAGATGTAAGTTTATGAGTCTTCAATGTAAAAAGAAGTTGTGCATGTGGTTAAGTCTGCCTATCGTGAAAGAATAAAGCAAAATTCAAAGAGTGCTTGTGACCAAACCTATGCTGTCACACATACACACACACACACAACCAAGAAAAACAAAATGACTAACAAAATTAAAAAATAAACAAAAATTGGGTTACTTGTGTTTATAGTAAATACGATAGACCAAGACTTAATAATATCAATACATAAAATGTTCTTAAAATTAAAATTACTAACATCTCAAAAGAGAAAATATCATAAGAATTGTTATAAATTGAATGTATGTGTCCCGCCAAAATTCATATGTTGAAATTTTACTCCTCAATGTGATGGGAATTAGAAGGAGAGACAGTTGATAGGCAATTAGGTCATTAGGGTGAAGCTCTTATAAGTAGGATTCATGACTTTAAAAGGAGCCTCAGTGAGCTGCTTCATGCTCTATTTCTGCCATATGAAAATACAATGAGAAGTCAAAGGTCTACAGTCTGAAAACAGTCATCACCAGAACTCAAGCATGCTGTGACCCTGATCTTGAATGTCCGTCCTCCACAGCAGCGAGAAACAGATTCCTATTTTTTATAAGCCACCCAGTCTATGGTACTTTGGTACTGTGTTATAGCAGCCCGAACTCTCTCTTATTATATCCCATAATAAGCTATCATGACATGTAAATTTTAAAAAGGAATTGTCAATTTTTAGAAAGCTAATTGCTATTGAAATGACTCTTTTGAAGTATTGAACTCAAAGCAGAAAGGATGATGATGACGCTAAGCTCGTACACACCTAGCCTCCTGGGCTATATTTGAAACTATAGGGCAATGTTCTTAGCAATGCATAAGGCAAGCATTTAGGAAGTTATTTACTTAGTAATTCCATTCCTAGAAAATAAATATAGAAAAACAGAAAAATCACAAACACTTGTTATCTCAAAAAATAGATGTATTGTTAAGTAAGTAATGAGGCATATATATAATTAGAAATTTAAAAGCTAATAACAGTTATTTGTGCTTTAGTGGAATAAAAACAAGATCACAATAATGAAAATCAAGTAAAACATGATTCTAATTTAGTTACATACAAACTAAAATTCTCAAGGAAATATATCAAAATATTAACACCATTTATCTCTATGTGATGCAATTGTGGATGATTTTTATTTTTTCTTTTATTCTATTTAGTTTGTTTTTCATTTTCCCACAGTAACTATGTATTACTTTAAAAAACAGAAAACAATAAAAATGAGCTTAAATAATGCGGTACTGAAAGACTTTTTCTTTGAGCAATTGCACAAGAAAAGACTAAGTACTTAGTAGTAAAGCCCCTAAGGAGAAAGTGGACATCTCAGCACAGATGTTAGGATAAAAATCCAATATGGGAAGCACAAAAAAAAGACTCAGACTGAATCAAAACAGAGACAATTCCCTCCGGTGGATGGTTTTCTAAAACTCTGGCACAGAAACCATTTATTCATAATAGGTCTTGTCCAGAAATATTAAAGGAAAAACAATTGAAGACAAAGAAGGGGATTGGGATGAGAGAGTGGGGATGGGCAGGTTGGAGCACTGCTGCCTGACACCCTTTATCCAGACTGTCTACCTCCCCACACAAGGGGTCCCTGGAGCAGGCTCTGCGGAAGCATTAGGTCTAAACAACACGGTAAGAAAATGATCTAAGGCTGAGATCAGAATCCACACTATAATCTTCAGCATTTATTGCACAGAAAAATATAAGAAAATTATGCAGTTCTCATAATCATATAGGTTAATTCATTAAATTTTTTTACTTTTTATTTTAAGACAGGATCTCACTAAGTTGCTGAGACTGATCTCAAACTTGCAGTTATCCTGCCTCAGACTCCCAAGTTGCTGGGATTACAAATATGTGCCATCATATCCAGCTTGGTTCATTAATTCTTCACAAATACATCAGTCCTATCTATTAAAACTTTAAAGTGTAACAGCCTAAGCATTAATATCTATAGGTACTTGGCCTAGGAAGATGCTATCTGATCTTTTGAATTACCCAGAGTAAGGAAAACAAAATCAAATTTGAGTCAATCTAAAAAGGACTGTAGGATTAAGGTACAGAATCTGTTTGGGCAAAATCACTCATGGCTGTGCTGAACACAAAAAGGGAAAAGAATCCTTTGTGTCCCAGGGTCACACTGAACTGAACAGGGATGTACAGTGGTAGCTGCAACAAGAAGAGCAGCCTGACCCCAGCAACTCTAAATCAAAGCTGTTAGCAGGGTTCTATAGAAACCTGAAGCATTTAGAAAAGTCTTATGCACTGAATCTGTTAACACTTGTCAGGAATTTCACAGCTGGCCTTTTTCCACTAGGGTACCAATGGCTGCAGTACAGGCAAATGTGGGCATCTCTTCTAACTGATGGGAAACAGTAGCACAAAAACATACTGTAGAACTCTGTGCTCAATCTGTAACCATCAGTCATATGTGGCTATTTAGCTCTTAAAACTAAGACATACTATTAGTATAAAGTACACACCAGGTTTCAAAGATTTAGTGAAGAAACAACATAAAATATCTCAATGACTTTTTATTATCAGTATATTTTTAATATTGAAATTAAATTAAACATGTTACTAAATTATTTTCAACTATTTATCATATCTTTTTATATGACTAATAGAAAATTTGAAATTACATATGTGGATGCATTTAGGTCTGCCATTAAATTTCTACTGGACAGCACTGTTAATGGAACAAACAAAATTAAGGCAGCTGTAGGCTCTCAGGACTTGTTTGAGATCTTTTTGTGGAAAGAAGGAAGGATTTCTTGTTTATGAATGAGGAGAGAGAAATAGCCCTGACCTTTTGAGTTATTGACGTAGAAATTGGAGTTTAAATTTCTTTGTGGAAGCAGAAAATGACAGTTAAATTCCATAATAAATGAGAGATGTGTACACCAACCCAAAAATGCACCCAGAATGAGCCTTCATTGGACTGTGCAATGGTTAGAAACTGTGTTTAGTTCTTTAATCAATCTGATTCTGTTTTGTTGCCAACATGGAAAGGAAAAAATTATCTAAACAGATTTCAAATAATGAATGTGGGTATTAACTATCAAGATGAGGTTAGAAATGTTGTAAAAAATGAGAGTTGGTCTCAATTTGTATCCAAGGATATTTCCCCTTTTATTTCTTCTCAGTATCAATGCATAATTTTTCTGCAAAATTGAACATTAATCATCTGAAGCCCATTAATTCTAACATACTGTTAAGTTATATATTTCCCTGAGAGCATATCAGTCATCATTTAAGTTATTTTGAGAGTCTGAGTAACATGATAGTAGATTTTAAAATGGAGTTTATACTACATAGTTCTGCACTTTCAAAGACATTAGCATTTTCATTCATCTATTTAACAGATATTTATTGAACAATTATGCTCCAGGCATTCTGCCAAACATTAGGGATGTAATGGGAATCAAATAGAGAATAATATCTCTAGACTTCTAGAAATTATAGTCCAGTGTGGGAGGTGGGTATTTATCAAATAATCACATGTGAAAGTTCTAAGGAGTAAGGAACAGGAACATTCAAAGCTCAAGTGGAAAGATTATTTGTAGATAGAAGGACACCCAGCTCCTCTGAAAGTAACAGGAGTGATGTCCCGCATCAAAAAATTGTAAAACCAATTTGTTTGGAATGCAGTATGTGAAAAGAGAGTGAATCCAGTTAGAATGTTTAATATAATATCTTATAACTCACTATCTAGGCATGGCTAGGTACCCAAAGTCAGATTTAATTTCAGATAATGGCCAAGGACTTAGGGATAGACTCAACCATTAGGGCTGAATTGCAGCTCAGTTAGCAGCAGACCCAGCCAATAACAGAAGGAGATACTTGGCAGTATAGACAAGGCTTGTCGTCACCATTTAGGAAATTCATGATGTACAAAGACTGGGCTTCTGTATTGGCAGAGACCGTTCAGCAGATCTAAGTAGCTGGATACTATTGCTCAAACTCGAAATATAGATCAAGGCAGAATTTTGATGGCTGAATGTGCAAAATATTGTGAAACTGGTGGGGTAGGGAGAGAGGACAGATGAGACTTAAAAACTTGGGTTTAGGAGCATTGTTATCAAGAAGAATTGGGGGAAATCGTGACTTGAAGAGCATTGTAGAAGTCCAGTGGTGAGTACTATTCATAATCTGGGTTAGGTTAGCAAATGCAATCATGCTATGGCACCATGACCAGGGTCATTGTGTTAAGGAACAGTGCTTACCCCCAAGATCCCTATTTTAATAGAGAAGTAGAGGCAGAGAATACTTAGGTTCTTGTTTGTCTTTTGTATTTGCTTTTGATTTTTTAATTTCTTTGATTTTTGTTTTTGCTTTAAGTCAATATTTCACCCAACTGATTTTATATGCTTTGAGAAAAGCCACCTTAGCTTCAAATATTCCCCTAGGTAGATATATTTTATATGTGAAGTTGAGTGAGGGACTCAGCCAGAAATACATGCTTTGGAGGAAACATGTATTTTCATATGCAACCATCCTTATAAAAGTACATCTGCCTAGGGAGAATAATTAATGATCATCCCTACTTAGCACCTTGGAAAGGCCCCTGGGTTCAACCCCAGCAATGGAAAGAAAAAAATTATAATAATGGAGGAAACTTGGGAAAGCCATGGCAGAGGGACTGGGGGAGGAAGAAGAGATACAAACGATGATTATGAACAAGTTTATAAGAAGGAAGTAGTGCTGTAAGTAGGCTATAAAAGAGAATCATGATTTATACAGTCAATTTATACAGCCATTTATACAAGGATGGTCAATGCTGTGTATAATAATGCATAGTCACTTAAATTAGTATGATGTTCGTGATATATATTTATAATATAAAATGTATGATATAGAGTTTATAGTTTTAATAAATAAGACTATAAAATATATTATTTTTATTCTCTAGATATAGATTCTTTAAGTATTCAAATTTGTATTAAAAATCATTCAACTTATTTTAATGACTTTTTAATTATTAATCATCATTAAGGTATTTTTTTTCAGCATTGAGGATCAAACCCAGGGCCTTGCACATACTAAACAACATTTCTACCACTGAGATATACCCCCAGCTCCATTAGTGTTATATTTGATGGAGTAAACTTTCATGAGTTATGTGATATTCCATTCTTAGCCATGATCTTACATAAAAAATTCTTCCAAATACTTCTTGATGCAAGTGAAAGCTATTAAGTACCTAAGGATGCTGTGAGGCACCTGAGAGTGAAGATTCGTCCTGCACCCGCATCCCACTTTCAACTCTTCCTTCTTTCTCTACCCACTGTCCAACAGAAAAGGATGCTAGCTAGCTCTTTATCACAAGCCACTTGACGGAAGCATGGAGAGCAGAAGAAAAAGGAAAGAGATGAGAATAAGATACACTAGCCATGGTTTTAGTTTCTGTAATTTTAAGACTTTAATGTTTACCTACGTATGTTGGACCCATCTCAGTCTGGACAAACTGATAATATGCCTGACTCACCAAGTCTTACCCTCCTGCCTTCTTTGTGCCATCTCTTCACAGGAGGAGCCTCTCCCCCAGGGGCACACTTTTCAAATGCTAGTTGATCCATTTTCCAACCACCTACCTTACCAGGCTCTCACACTCCAGGCCACCACACATCTGCCCTAATCACCCCAGTGCTAGATGCCAGACAACTACAGGCAGCCTCTGTGCCCTATAACCTACTGAAATTAGCCAAAGTAGCCAATTCTAAATCTGCTTATCTTGTTTATGCCCATTCTTTCTGATAAATTTCTTGTTGTCAGTTTCTTCTTCTACCTCTGATGATGACCATGCTGCTGTCCACTGAGTTCCCCTTGTAGCAGGGCCTCACATTCTTTTGGGATCAATGAATATAATAAATCACATTTTCAGCAGCAGTCATCTCTTGAACTGTTGGTCTTACCATACCTGAATAAAAATAAACCTATTAAAACAAAGTGGAGGCAGGAAGAGAGAACAAGGAAGGTGGGTATTACCTGAATTGGAGTTACCTGCAAAGAATCTGCATGTTTTTCTGCTTTGTTCCACCCAAGAAGGACAAAATAGCTGTCTCTTTTCAAAGTCCAGTCAGGACGCAAATACAGCTAGTATGGAGGCCACTAGTTGAAGTCCAGCTAATAAACAAGACATATAAAAAAGGCAGGGATGGGGGATAAAAAATAGAAACAGGGCTGGGGCTGTAGCTCAGTGGTCTCACCTCACGTGTGTGAGGCACTGGGTTCCATCCTCAGCACCACATAAAAATAAATAAATAAATAACCATATGTGTCCATCTACAACTAAAAATATATTTTAAAAAAATAGAAACAAATTACAATTGCCAAGCAGCTTAGCATTTGGAAGAGTTGCAGCAATGATCCTCAATCAGTTGGGGGCTTTTCTTGAGGTTTCTCAATTGAGAGAACTGTCCGTGAGAGGAGGCACTCACTGTCACTTCCTATAGTATGCAGGCTTCTGTCCTTTCAAAGGAATCCTAGAAGATCCCCTGCTCATAAACCTCCACAACATTGCACAGGGATGGTCAGTGCCTCTCAGGGGAAATAAAGCAAAATTTCTCAGTTGTAACAAAAGTGCTCAATACTGCATCCTCAAAGTCAAGTCTCCCTTGAGCACCTACCAACACCTATGCTTCTCCCAAATTCTTCATCCATTACTTAGATGTGCAGGCTAATTACTTCTCACCATGTCTGCGTGTATTTTGCTTCTCCCAGCCAAGTATATTCGAACACAAAAGAATTTCCCCAATACCTGAACCAAATAATAGGATGTCTTCAGCAGCGTTCCCAGTTGTTCTCTAGGCTCAAACTAAAAAAAAGAAAAAAAATGCTGGAATGACAGTAGTGTGTGGTTTCTGAGAAAAACCACATGTGCTGCAATTCATTAATTAATTTTAGTGCTTATTACATTAACTGTTATATCATTTCCCAACCAGTAGGAAAATATTTTAATATTTAATAAATAATGTGGCTACACTGATGTTTATCCCTTGAGTATAAGTGCTGGCTAATTCTTTGCAAGAGAAACAGATTCAGCACTCTGAAAAAAGTGAAGTTTCATAAATCCAAGCAAAGCCTCCACTCATAACTTTTAAATAAGACATTCATATATACATAATTATGCACACAAGCATGTATATAGCAAAGTGACTATTTTAAGTGATTTCAGTGTTTCTGAATATAAAAATCTTTTTCTTTTCACAAATTTGCAGTTTAGCAGTCCTAAGTCCTGGAGGTTCTCCATGCCAACAGGATACCCTCCCTACAGCATGAAAGGCTCTTTGTTACTGTGTTCTTTTGCTCGTTTTCCATTCAGAATATTTCAGAATACCACAGTTATTCCATACTCTATTACAAATAAAAGAAAACAAATGGGGCTTCATAAAAGTGGTAGAAGCTAAAAGAGGAGAATTTTTTTAAAATAAGGACATTATAATATTATAGATAGAAGATCTTGGATACTCTCGTATAATAAAGCATTGAGACTTCACCATAGGAATTGAGAAAAGAAGTTAAGTAGTTTTATATAGGAAAGGATATGATCATATTTACAAATTAGAAAAATAATTTGAGGACAGAGGTGAATCAGGCAAGGCTGATTCCAGGTAGGGTGATCACATAGTTTTTGCCAAACTGGAACACTTTGAAAGTAAAAACCTTTGAAAAGCAGACATAAACTGGGACTGTTCCCCAAAATCTAAGATGTATAATCACCCTTGAGGATATTTGAGCACATAGAAACCTTTTGAGACATCTCTAAAATGATCTAAGTTGGAGGCCAAGAAATCTGAAAGAAAGTGATATCAGTGGGCAGGGGATATAGCTCAGTTGGTAGAGTACTTGCCTCACGTGCACAAGGCCCTGGGTTCATTTCCCAGCACCACACAAAAAGAAAAGAAAGTGGTATCAGTGAGGATAAAAAGGATGGTTGAATTTGAAAAACAGAAGATGAACCCAGCAAGCTTGATTTAATGGCCATAAAGAATGAAGAGGAGTGGAGAGGACTTCTACCATCAGCTCTGATATGTTTAAAGCTTTGAAGAAATCCCATCTTGGGCTGGGGTTGTGGTTCAATGGTAGAGCACTTGCCTAGCATGCGTGAGGCACTGGGTTAGATCCTTAGCACCATATAAAAAAATTAAAAAATAAATAGATATCCCATCTGTCCACACACTAATAGCATCTCAGGCCAGAGGCCTTGCTGGATTTTGGATGGACTGGATTAGGTCACCTGCTCAAATGAGAAGAGAAAACAATACAGAAAGGAAAAATGAACTTCATCGCAGTTCAGCCAAAACTAGGAAGGCAGTTAATCTGCCTCTGCCTGTCCTATTGAGTCAATATAATTCATAGGAACAAAAGTCAGGAAATAGGCATATGTAGATTTAGTCTAGCTGTGCTAGCTAGCCAGAGATATGTGACAATGCCAGTTTCATTGGTGCCCACCAAAGCTTGGAGTTGGGGGCAAATTTTTAGTTTCCATTCTCAACATGAGGAAGCTAGGATGGAGAAATACAGATTATCAGAAAACTAAGGAGCAAAAAGCAATCGGGGGCTTTTAACTTGAAAGGGGCACTGTTACACTTATAACAAAAAGGAAAGAAACTGAAAATCGATGACTTTTCTTGAGACCATCAGAAAATAGTTTATACAGCAAGCCACCACTCCCAGATCTAGCAAGACAGGAAAATTCAGAGTAAAAGGCAAGATATATTCACATGGAAAGGAAACCTCTGGAACCACACACTATAAGGGAGACTTCAATGATAATCCTGCTGGAAGCTGAGTGTAATGTAGCAGAATGAGAAACTCCGTAGGTACACAATCTTAGAGAATCGCCCATACTTCCAGGGGTTCTACCTCCAGAAATCCCACTAGGTTCTTCTCTGATAAGCCAAGAGAATTCCCTGTGGCTCTAGCAGTGGGGAGGAAAGAGCCATAGAGTGGTCTCCAAAAAACAGGCCGAATTCTAAGAGAAAAATTTCAACAGAGCCTTATCAATCTTGTGGACAGGGCACTCTCTCTAACCCCTACCTGTTCTAGCCTTCCTGTCTCATATGGAGAGGAAAAAGATGAAGAAATACTTGTGAAGTCTTAGTCCTTAACTCAGGCCCAATTTTTAAAAAAACCAGATTTATTCTTAAGATTATTGAATACTTACCTTCCTCACATTTTACCACTATACCAAGAAGGCTTCAATATAGTAACAGTGGATTGCCATTTAAGAGCAGCAAGATGCACAGTCTGTCTAAGGAAGAGTTCCTAGGGAAACCCAGAGAGACAAAATCAAGGACACTAGAGAAATTTGAACCCCTAGTGCTTGTAACTACAGCAAATATTAAATGTGGCCCAATCCAACTTGCAGCAGATTAACATGATACCTTATACTAAAAGACTATTTCAAAGCTTAATACCCTGTATATTCAACAAAAAATTGTAAGGCATCCTAAAAGGCAAGACAAAAATTTTCTGAAGAGAGAAACTAAGCATCAGATGCAGATTCAGATATGACAGCACCTTAGGAATAATCAGACAGGAAATTTAAAATAACTATGGCTAAAATGTCAAAAGTTTTAATTGAAAAAGTAGATAGCATACAAAACAACTTGGCAAAGTAAGAAAAATGATGGAATCTCTAAAAAGAGATCAAAAATAAAATGTAGAAATTAAAATCACCCTAACAGAAATGAGGATCCATGGTGGACTCATCGATATACTAGATATGGCAGAGGAAAAAATCAGCTATCTTGAAGATAAGTCAATAGAAACTTCCCAAACTGACATAGAGTAAATACATTTTAAAAAATCTATATCTATATGTATATCATATAGAGATATACATCTATATTTATATATTATATATATTTCTGTATATGTTTTCCATGCATATATATGTATATATTTTATATATAGACATAGATTTCGAAGAACACCATGACAATGGCAAAAGTTCTAACCTATACATAACTGGAACACTAGAAGGGAAAAAAAGAGAATGGAACAGAAGAAATATTCGAGATCCATAAAGCTCAGAAAACACCATTTTTTTTTTTTTGGTACTGGGGATTGAACTCAGGGGTACTCAACCATTGAGCCACATCCCCAGCCCTATTTTGTGTTTTATGTAGAGACAGGGTCTCACTGAGTTGCTTAGCACCTCGCCATTGCTGAGGCTGGCTTGCAACTCGCGATTCTCCTGTCTCAGCCTCCCTAAGTGCTGGGATTACAGGCTTGAGCCACCACGCCCGGCTCAGAAAACACCATTTTAAAATTAATTTTAAACTGTACACTTAGAAATATCATGTCCAGTCAAAGACAAAAAGAAAAAATCTTGAAATAGGAGGTATGTAGGGCAAATAATTATTCTCAGGCATTGGTGTGGATGGCACCTAGGAGATAGGGTAAACAGGCTAGAGAAACCTCCATCCTGAATTTGGCCCTGTATTTGTTCTTGTTTCTATATAACCTTCTCCTCAGCAGCTGTCAGCACTCAGGTACCTCTTCATTCTACCTAGACTCCTACATCAGCATTATAGAAACCACCCTGAATTTATTTTCTCCCTTCCCTTCTATTATCCAGCTTAAGTACTGCTCCATACCACTTCTTAAAATAATATTACTTCTAGGCTTAATTTTCCCTAGTGTCACTGATTTTTTCAATTTCCTGAATACTTAAACACTTTAACATAATAAGATAATGTGTTTTCCTTGCAGAAAACCAAGGTTGTAAAGAGTATAAGAAAAAGAAAGCAAAGCAAATAAAAACAGTATGAGAAAAACAAAATTACCCATAATTCTATAGTCCAGAGTTAACTGCTATTAAAAAGTGATGTAGCTTTCCAGTGTTTTCTCTATCTGGACATAGCCACTCCTCTCCTATCTCTTGGTCTAACACTCGCTTTTCTATTCGCCTGGAATATTCTCTCCCTACTTTAATGTGCTTTCCAGAACAGTGGCTAAGTATAATTATATGAACCCAGAAAAGCTAAAAATCTTGGCACAAAATTCAAGGTACCTCAATAGCCCGTATGTGTGTCTGAGCGTATGTGTTAGCCATAGTGATCCAGTATTCTCCATTCAACTGTGAAGGCTCAGTCCTTAGCATCAACATTGTATGCCAGGGAGCAACAAAGGCAGAAGGAGTCTAATCAGACAGATAGTTCTCTCCGTGCTCGGTGTTGGATCAGGACAAATCCTCATACTTATTTCTTCTGGATCAAGTTCCGAGGTTCTTGGGAGGTTTTTTGTTTGTTTTGTGTGTGTGTGTGTGTGTGTGTGTGTGTGTGTGTTTGGTGGGAGAATGGGGGTCTTAAAGAGAGATACCATTTTGCTTTGCTTTCTGAGAAGAAATGTAGCATAATAAATGATTGATTGGGAGAAACAGGGGCAAAGATAACCATAATAGTATCATATTTGTATCCTGAAATTTGAAACAGTTCATGAAAGTTCTCGTTCTGTACATGTTCTTTATAGACAGGAGCTGTATGTATCTGTAGGATACATTTCTAAAAGCCAAATGACCATCTCATCAAAACTTAAGCCAAATGCAGCATTGTCCTGTTTTACTCTTAATAAAAAAAGAGACTTTCTATTAATTCCCAATGCAAATACCATCTTATAAACTAAAGAAAATTGGGAAACTTCCTTTCTTTCATCAAATGCATGTTAAGTTTATTCATTCATATGGGCTAAGATTTTGTGTGTTTTTTGGCATTGCAAAAGAAATCACATAACCCTTCATTAAACAGACTCGCCAAATAACACTTCAATTAAGAACAAAGCCAGTATTATGGCAAGCAAGTTATGCTATACATGATGGACAATATTGCTCAATTAACTAGAGTAAATGCAATTACAAAAGATCTCTTTCATGATCCTGGTTGACAAATGTTTAAAAGTATTTACCTGCCTTACAAATGGACAATTTTCTATTTAAAGGCTACCAAAGAATGAATGAATATTTTAAAAATCTTATTAATTGTCAATGTAGGAAGAAGAAAATCCCATAGGACATTAGAACTCTTCAATTGCCTTTTTGTAGGCCTTTATAATACAACTCATTTCACCCCCAAAGCTATCACAGTAAAAAAGATACTTCTTTCTCATGAACAAATTCCACACAGCTAAGATTTGCATGGTGTACTCAATCATAGATTTAAAAAAAATCATGTTCTTAATTATCTACAATTTTATACAAGAAAAGCAACTACTGTGATTACTCCAGGAACAGAAAAGCCTCTCCATGTTCTTTCTAAACAGCAACATTGCATACAATAAAAAGAAGAAAATATGTATTTTATTTTGAAGTAAGCATCAAAAAAGCTTGCCTGGTGGGATTATAAGAGTCCAACTGGGCTGAGAGCAGCTCAGGCTAGAAGTTCCACACTGCAGGGAGGGGCTGGGAAGAACAGCGGCCCTTTCAGGGGCTGCAGAGGGCTGTGAGACTGAGAGGCTACTTTTAGCCTTTGGCTGGGACAAAGGCAGGGCCAGATCCATGCTCTTAAGTGGATGCAGAGTGAATAAAGAGCATGCCGATTATCCAAGAACTGACTCTCAACTGAGATTCAGGATTGCCCTTTTTGATTTCGGGGTAAAGGAATCTACAAATGTTGGAGAAAGTATGTGTCTTTTTGATGTGAGTTGAATATGTCTGGATTCTTATTTGTTCATCTGGTCTCTAATCTCCAGTCTCTCTAATTACAAGGGAGAAAAGCAGATAAAATGAGAGAATGAAAACACCATGTAGCAATTTCTCCATATTTCTTTTTCTAATTTGAGTTGTAATACAGGTCAAAACTGAACTTATGTCTCAAAAGTATAGAGAAGTATGAAGAAAAAGGCTGAGCTGAAAAGATAGAGATATATGTGCTTCTGATCTTGTTCCATGTTACCCACCAAAAACCACTCCTTCAAAGTTTTGCCCTCTCTCAAACTCCTACCTCTGCATTAGACATTCCCAGACAATTCAACCCAAAGTGATCTTCTAGAATCATACCACTTAATGCTGGTAATGCTCGTTTGGCACTAAATGTTTATGTTCTCAAATGATCATTCACATGTGTTGGATTTGAAGTAACTTTGAAACATTCTAGTTGAGAATTCCAGCAGAAAATTGAAAGCACGAGTTTGTCACTCACAAGGATCCAGTGTAAAGATAAAGAGATTATAAGGTGGAAATCTTTACAGAATGGGCTGTAATTGGAACCAGAAGACAGAATGTAAATATATAAAAGAATGTAAAGCAGGAAAAGAATTTGAAAAAAAATTCTGAAGAATACCATTACTTAAGCAGTACATAGTAGAAAAATCAGTGCAAGAGAATTTTAAGATGTCAGAAAGGCAGGAAAATGGTTGCTTTGTGTGTTTTTAGTTTCCTCAAAGAAGGGAAAGGGGGATCATGTTTGTGATTTCTGTATTTTCTAGACTACCTATCACAATTCAATGTATAATCGTATGTCCTAAATACTTATGTATTTAGCAAGATATAAGAAAAATTATAAATATTGCTCTTATTTTTCTATTGTTACTTTCGTGGCCTCGATAACACCAGTACCACTTTTGTTTATCTCACCTCTCAGAGGACAGTTAGTGGCAGCAGCGAGACGGCTAATGAAGGACTGTTACCTCCAGGGGGCGCTCCAAGAGAGGCGTATTGAATAAAGATCAAGATTAAGGACTTAGCTGGGCCATCGTGGTGGACCGAATTTTTGTTGAATTAGGAAGGGATAAAGTCCTACTTGAACATGGTTGAATCTTTAGTTCTTTGGAAATCACACCTTTAACGTTCCACAGGACAGCAAGCAGATTCAAGCTTGACTCCTATTTGGAAATATTGTCCTAATCCCACCCCCCAACCCCGGCAAAACCAAACCAAACACTACGGTAGAATTCATGGATTTAAAATAATGGCCAGGGGCTACTGATAGCTATTAGCATATTTGGCTCAAGATATGGGTGGAGGGTGTGGGAGGGTCCAAGAATTTGACTTTGGACTTTGAAACAGGCATAAATTTATCATTCTGCCACAGCCTCTACTACTTCTTTCATCAGATAGATGGCGTCTTTCATAGATTTTTGGTACTTTTTGGATTCCTATAAACATTTGAGTTGGCAGATATTGTTTGAATTTGTAAAAGCACGTTTTTAAAGGTTATACTTTCCAAATCTTCACGGTGAAGACTTGAGCGTTCAGTACCTCACAAATTCCTGCATCCCTCATCAGAAAAACAAGAGCTTTAGTTCCTTTCTCTTAGATTATGTTTTGTTTCACATGGGGTAGCTTAAAAGAGGCTGAGGATTGTGTGCCTGTGCCACAGAAATCACCAGTCTGTCCTGACTCTTGCTTTTTGGTTCAGTGTCTTCCCTTACCATGTCTACCTCTGCACAGTTGGAATTGGGAAGCACTCCTCTTAAAAGGAACAAGTCTGAATACGTCTTTTGGATAGTGTATCTTATCATAAATAACTCAATAGAAAAGACCAATAAGACCTGAAAACAAAGTATCCAGTACTAGATGTTAATCAAACCTTGATTTTCTCATACTTGTAGAGAAAATGAAGTGTGCTGAAGTGAAAACCTTCTCCATAGTTCTATGATCACATCCAAGGCAGGAGACTTCACATTCTGATACAAATGAACCTTTCAAAGCAGGAAGGATTGGACAACCTCCACGAAGCAGGCACACTGCCATTGGGCTGGATTTCCCAGGGTAAAAAAAGCTCTTCTGCTATCGTAAAAGTACAAACATGTCAGGTCTCTCCATGGGTACTGGGAAAATCAGATAGAAAGGGTCTACCAAACTTTAGACTACCTGTTTTGTTTTGTTTTGTTGTTTTTGCCGGGGAGCTTGGTGCATATTTTGTAAGCTCAAGAAACCTGACATTTAATTTATCCATCCAACCAAAACAGCATTAAGTGTTTACCATGTGTTGGGTTCTACATACACACAGAGGTACAAAGCAAGGTCCCTGCCACTAAAACCTGATAGTTCAGCACCACCGGCAAAGGCAGATGGATGTCCTGTTTCTACCTAGATCCACAGCAATATTTAATTTTGAATCCATTTACAGGAAAGTCCTGTGAACCCACAGTACTTTACAAGAGCAAGTACCTAATATTAGCATTCCCAGGTATGAGACATTCCAGATATATTTTTTGATTGTGATTTTCAGGGTCCCATGGCAAAGATTTTAAATGAACTTGATCAAAAGTCAAAAGAAGCCCTTTCACATGCTCTTGCTGAAGAACTTGGCAGTGAGACTGTACCTAATTGAGAGGCTTTGTTGGCTGAAATGTGTTGGCATCAAGCCCAATCACAGGACCCCTTGGAACAATTAGTAAGGCCATTAGTTTGCATGCCTAATCCCAAGTGACCTTGTATGAGTCTCCTTCTTTCTTGGGATTTGCAGGTCCCATGGTTTGGTAGCATGGGAGAGTGACATGTCCACTAATCCTGCTCTTTTTTCTCTCACCCTTATAGATTGCCACAGGCCACTGACTCCCATAAATGGAGATAGAATCCTTTTTTTTTTTCTTAACAACTTGACTGTGAGTGAAGCTTACATCAGAGCATGTAAAAATTACAGGTGTTATTAACTTTGAACATCAATCTGACTATACATGTTTTTTTCTTTTTACCTTAGTAATAATTTCCCCTCTCTTTTAAAAAAGAATCTTTATTAACCAAGTGTAACTGGTTTAAATGCTACCAATTAATTTTAATTCTTTTTTCCTTGATCATTATTATTTCTTAGAATCTTATTGCATACTGGATTTGTACTTTCTTGAGTGTCAACAGAGTGACTAACCAATGTAGTAACTAGCTGTCTTAAATACATGATGTATTACTTCATTCCTCAGAGAGTTTCTCTATATTTTTAAAAATATTTTTAGTTGAGTTCCTCTAATAATTTTGTCTTTAAAAAGAGCAAAACAAAGAAAAAAAGGAAATTAAATTCAACAAAACATTTATAAGCAAAACAAAAAAAAAAGTATTTCCTCTAAGTAAAAGTAAAATTGGGCAAATATAAATTATCTAAGCTCCATTTCTCCATTAAATTATGGACTGGTTTTGACATTTCTTTCTTGCCAAACTGTTTCTGGTTCTATAAAAAATATTTTGAGAAATAACTTGGAAGAAGCAGAGAAAAAAAATGATTTAAATAAAATAAATGTATATGGTGGTATAAGATCATTAGCAGATGGGTTATAGCAAGATTATACTTTAAAAATGATAGCAGCTGAGGTTCCCAAGGAACCTTTCTTTTTCTTTTTGCTCTTTAGTTTCTTCAGCTGACTGGAACCTCTTCATGAATCCTCACCCTGTTAGGTAGCACAAAATCAAGTCTTAATAATTAATATCTCAATTACTTCTGGTTTATAGCCTCTTTCGTGCTGAAATGGTCAAGTTTTCCTAAGTTAAATTCCGAAGAATGTTCTTAACGAGAAAGCGTTCTTTCTCTGAAGCTCGACTAGGGATTAAGAAGTTTGCCATTAAGCAACCATTCCATCTAAGGACTGATTTCCAGAACATAGAACCAGGCCATGCAATAGTGACCACTCCATAGAGATTCTGTACCATGAACTTCAGATCCTGCTGTGAACTGTCCTGTGCTAGACCTGTTGAAACCCTATGAAGAAAAGACCCCAAGTTAGGATCAAGTAGGATGCAGGGGTCTGTCTGAAGAGAAAACAAAAGAAAAATTACCATGAAATTGTTTAAGTAAAACTAAAATTAATGGTTTCAGTGAACTATTATACATATCTTTTCAAAAATTATTACACATTTATTTAACCTAAAACAAATGTAGAAATGGAAAATACTTTATTTTCTTCTAACAAATAACCAGTTTTGTCTGTGACCTTCAAAACCTATTAGTTGCACAATAGATAGCTGTTACTTCACCCATGAGACGTGAATTCTGTTCCCAATTCACAGCCCCACCCTGTTCCCACACTCTCTGCTCCACCTTCCCCCATCTGTAGAGGGCTAACCTTGACCAAATATGAATTATACAGACCTGTACATCACTTAAGAGACTTTGTATAACTAGACTCAAAAGCCTAGTTTTGCAGCCAAGTTTCTATGGCCCATGTGAATGGATCTTTGGCTGTTTGTGATAAAAATGCTATATTATTAGTGTTTAAATTTGAAAAGATGTTCAAATTGGGAAGAAAAAAATTGAATCAAAATCAAGTAGAGAAAATTTATCTTCTTTGTTGTAATATACATTGAGGGAATTCAATTAATACTTACTGGATGTTAGAAAAAAAAAAAGCAGCCGGGCGCGGTGGCTCACGCTTCTAATCCCAGCACTTAGGGAGGCTGAAACAGGAGAATCTCAAGTTCAAAGCCAGCCTCAGCAACAGTGAGGTGCTAAGCAACTCAGTGAGACCCTGTCTCTACATAAAACACAAAATAGGGCTGGGGATGTGGCTCAGTGGTCGAATAACCCTGAGTTCAACCCCTGGTACCAAAAAAAAAAAACCTAAATAATAGCATAAGTTTTCTATCCTTTCAGGTAATTGAGTAATGTAATCAGGAGGGGTTTTTATAAGACTATATAGAAAAACTTGTGCTGGTATTTGTCACATATGGTATCATCAGATGCTAACAGATATGATAAAATTAGGCCATTGCTCAAATAGCCAAATGATTAACAAATGTAAAAGCAGGAAATGCTTTTAGTGTAATTTTTTTCTTTTCTTTTCTACTTGTAAATAGTTGTAAACTACTTTTCTAAGATTTGACCTATTTCACCATAAGAATAAAATGAATAGACAAAACTCTGGTGCTTTACTTATTTTAAATCTAATCACTCAAAATTTCCACATAAAGATTGTGTCTTGAGTTTTTCCCAGAAAGTCTAAAATGTCTACAGTCACAGATGTGTACTCCCTATAGACAAAAACCAGGCAGCCTGTTTCTGTGTGCCTTTTATCAGTTCTGACACATCCCAACTCCTGCTTCTTCAGAAGTACCCAGGATGTAAATGAATAGTGCCCCACCTCACTAAAATTAGTGTCCTTATCTAACAAAGGCACTGGATTCTGTTTCATGTGCCTTCTGAGCTCACACTATATTTTTTAAAGGAAAGGACAGAGTACTGTCCCCAACACTGCTTAGTGATTGCTGCCTCCATGTACTGTTTTAAAGATTTTGACTTGTTCACATTTCAATGTAACAAAAATGAAAACTATTGCTTTGGATTTTGAGTTGTAACAAATGGCAAGTGTTGTTAAATATATAATAGATTATAAGAACCTCTGAAAGGGTAATTTTTTTCCCCCGCTGAGGCCTTTAAAGGAAACCAGGAGAAAGTACCAAATACCCCCAGCCTTGAGCAGAACCTGAATACATAAACTCTTTAATAATCTTCCTGAAGCAGATATGTTTCCTTTTCTTGTACCACAATAACACAGTTTTTTGTTTAGGACTTCCCATTTCTGCATCGGGGCTATTATTGCCACACTTCATTGTGAAATTTCTTTCTTTTTTACTCTCACCACTGTTTTCAAGTTCTCTGATTCATCTTGAGTCCCATTCACAGAGAGTGAAAGCTCACATTCCTAAATCCCTCAAGTTTGACCTTTTGGGTAGATGCTCTTCAACCAGTCATAACACAGTGATACCCTAGCCTACCTACCCCAAATGCCTCATCTTCCCTGTAGATGTTAGATGCATGCTGTCTAAAACAGTAGACAGTAGCCACGTGTGACTACTCCATGTGACTACTCTGTTACCATGAGCCATATTCCATGTAGACTATCCCTCACTTACAATGGTTTGACTTAACAATAATTGGACTTTACAATGGTACAAAAGTGATACCCATCCAGTAGAAACCTTACTTCAAATTTTGGCTTTTGATCTTTTCCCAAGTTAGCTACTATATGCTCTTGTCCCAGTCATTCACACAAAATCATGGGGTAAAATAACCCGTAATCTACAGTGCCCTACGTTGCTGAACTGTGATACACCCAGAGGCAGGTGAATTAGATGCATTTGCAACTGACATAAGTTGAAATATATTCATATATATTTTCAAATGTGTATACATATATATGTGTGTATATGTATAATATATCGTATATATATATTGTGTGTATATATATGTCCATATATATATATGTCCAAAGTATCATATTCACTTGCCTGGATGACCTCATAATCTACAACACTTTGATTGAAGTCCCCCTTATAATATTTCCCAGAAAAGTAATTGATTTATAAAAATGTTGATTAGATCACATTACTTTAAAAAATATTACTTTAAAAAAATATTCAATGGTTTCTCATTAACTAATGAGAATAAAACATAGACTTTCCCATCATGATCTATAAATCCCTCCATGGCGTGTGCTTCATCTTCTCATCCTCATCACATTGGTTCTCCTTCAATTCCTAAAACACAGCAACTCATTGTGGGGTTTCTCTATCTTGGAGGCCTGTATCTTGTCACCTTCCACCGTGTGCCCTCATCTCTCATCACAGGGCTGCACAGGCAGAATATATTCCCAGGATACCCAAGTTGACCTACAATTCCAAACAGAATACTCAATTCCAAAAGGTCATTTCAGTACATGGTGTTGAACATAAGAATGTAAGTTTACAACAGTTTCCAGAGCTTACAGTGTGGACATTTCTTGCCTTCTGTCTGAAAAGCTCTTCCTCCAAATCTGTCATCATGACTCCTTCTTAACTTCAAGTTTAAATCCCAACCTTACCTTCTTAGGGATTTGTTCCCTGGATTTGCTCCCTCATCCTCAGTCATTATACATGAGTTTACCTATTTGGGCTTTGTCACAAATAATTGCCATCAGAAAGGCTTCATCCATTTACTTGGAGCCAGGACCAGGCTTTTACTCATACTATAATTCATAAAGGCAAAGAAAATGCAATTCCTTTTCATGGTCTATTAACTAATCTGGTTTTACTTATGACATTGTCCCCGAGCCCACCAGCTAATAGTTAAGGAAACATAATGTAGACATTATATGTACTATCTTTCACTTTAAAATTTAATTTAATCCAAGGGCTTAATTAGCTTCTTTAGATTTGGTTTGGAATAAATAGTTCATCTTTTACATATTCCCTCAACACCTTGCTTTCTTCAAATTGGAGGAGAAATCTATACAAATTATAGCAACCTGGATAGGAGACTCCCTGTGCTCTTGCTGGTTCTTGGGTAACTCAACCATGTTCAATGATTGTTATAATCCTATTATTCTAAATTGATCACATGCATTGTTTAATTTAATCCTCATAAAAATCCAAGTACATACTTTTATTAGTCCTTATTTTATGAAGAAACTGAGGCAGCAGAAGAAATGCTATTTGTGTAAAATTAAACCACTATAAATGGAAGGGGCAAGAATTGTGCCCAATCAGTCTGATCCATAGCCATCATCCTATGCTGTGTGCTTTCATACTGGCTGGGATCCAGTGATCTATGGTTGGCTCTGTCCCACCCTTGGGCTTTCTGGGGCTGTTTGCTGCTGACGTCTGTATTTGAAGAACTGTGGTTGAGTCTGCTTGGCTTGGCTAGGGGCAGGGCTGTCAACTCAGCATTCATACTACAGCAGGCCCGCGGAACCTTCAGGAAGGTAAACAACACACTGGATCAGCCTCTCTGTGTCAATTCATGAACTGGTGGGGCCATTCCACTTTTTGTGTGGACACTCTTCAATGGGCTCCTCCCAGAAAGCCAATGGCGACTGGGGACAAATCCTTTGTTTCTTTTGTTTTCCTTCATGGGCATGTGGTCCATGTCTGACTCTCCCTTACCACCCAACATGTCTCAGTTTTCTCTATCTTATTCTGTTTACCAGCCACTGGCTGAAGGAAGTATTCTGCCGGCCTGGTTTGCAACTCAACTTTTACTACTATATGTCTTTCTTCTTCCTGGAGATGCATTTGTCACTATCTAATTTCCAAGGGCTCCACCAACGAGATCACTATTATGGAACATGGTGTGTAAGTTAGAAGGATTCAAATACATTAGTTTAACATTTGTTAAATATTATCCCTACCTCACTTGATTGTCTCTCCCAGAAGAACATAGGTTTAATGACAGCAAAGATTTTAAATGACCCTGTCAGTACAACAACTTGCTGACTTCCAAATCTCAGGGGTTTACTTTCTTAAATCATATGAAATGACCCTTAATTAGGCCTATGCAATGCTTAGAAGAATGAAATGCATTGTAAAACATTCATCCATGAAATGTCTGTCATACTGCCAGGCCAGGTGGAGTGATAATTGTGTTTGCATGTATCAGCAAAGAATAATGCTAGTAGATGAAATCACTTCAAGTAATTAACTTACTCATAGCCTTTTTTTTTTCTTTCAAAAATTGGCTAGAAAAACTGAAGTCGTAAAGAGCAGGAAAGAATTATACATATAGAAAACATTGCCATAGCACCACCCTGTATGCCTAACTACTGACAAGGCAAAGTCAACAGTAACACATACACACACACACACACACACACACACACACACATACACACGTGCACACACACAAATGTTCAATGGTCTAAAAAGAACCCTAGTTATTCGTTAAAGTAAAGAAGGAAGGAAGGAATAATCTTGCTCTGCACACTTAGTAACCTTCCTGTATAGGTAAAAGAAGATAATTCAATCTATTTGATACGGTTATAAGTTGTTTACTGTATTCATTTCCTATGGCTGCTATAAAAAATTACCACAGTGGCATCAAACAACAGAAATTTATTCTCTTATTGTTCTAGAGACCAGAATTTCAAAATCTCGATGTGAGCAATACCATGTTCCCTCCAAAGGTTCTAGGAGAAAATCTATTCCCTCACCCATAGCTTTTGGTAGCTGTCAACACATGAGTCTATATCCCTCCAACTTCTGTTTTTATCTTCACATCAGCATCCCTGTGTATCAAATCTCTCTCTGCCTAGTTCTTGTAAAGAGATATGTAGTAGCATTTGAATCTCACATAAACCAGGAAAATCTTCCAGGCCAGATAAGGAGAGGACACAAACAAGAAGAGGAATACTTGATTTTCTGGCATGATATCCTCCAATGCTCAAAAGAATTGACCTTTAGAACTTTCTATATTTCCATGACCAGGAAAATCCCTGGCCCTCATTGTTCTAGCTCTCTCATAAGTGTAACCACTAACCTTTGCCAACATTTGTTAAGTGAAGATGACTTTTTATCATTTTTATGCTCATTTGAAATTAAGCTCTTGATGATCTTGGCCACTATAAATTGATATTTACTAAAATATGCAATGATGCAAGTACTCACCACCTCAATTCAGATGAGGCATAATTAACACATAAAGAGGATATAAATAAGTTATCTCGTTTGTGTCTGTCCTCCAATTTTGCCCACTTCCATCCAATGTCCCACCTCAATCCTCAAGTGAAATGAGCATAAGAAGAGGGGCAAATAGCTGTGTATGTGTGACTTTCCCATTGTAGACACCAGAGGAGGTTTGGAACTGCTCTGAAAAAAGTAAAAAGCTCAAAACTCTTCAGATAAATATAGTTTTATAACAAAATCCATTTAATCATGTTGGGTCAGTTAGACACTTTTTTTTTCATTTAGATTACCTTGGATATGATATCAACTTGATGCTGTGATATAGAGAGACCGCCAAATAAGTCACTTAACACATTAGCTCCAAAGCGTCAAAGGCCAAAGACTGCATCTACTTCAGCGCTCTCTACTTGATGACAGGTGGCATCTGCTTTATCAATCGATGCCCCAACACTCACCTCCCCAAAGATGAGAAAGAGAAAGGGAGCAAGGAGAGGACACCCTCTTAATAGTAAAACATGGACGTACATATCCTGTTTCTGCTCTAGAAGCCACAACCAAGTCATACAGCCCTACCCAGCTGCAGCAAAGGCTAAAAAATGTAAGTTATGTCAAACGGTGATGTAAGAGGTAAAATTCTATTATCACGAATGAGGGCAGCATTATTAGTTTTTTCTCCCTTAGTCCATTCTTTCTCTTACTGTGTTATCACTTTTATACACAGAGTGCATTAAATCCCCTCTGAGTCCTGCTCAGCATCTGGCAGTCTATAAAATGAAAGACAAGTCTGTGCCCACCCCCCATATACACACACTAAGTTTAAAAGAGTTGAATCAGATGTCCTAAAGAGTTGAATCAGTGTCCTAAAAATCTCTAACTTAAAACGGGAAAATGGCCAACATTGCACAGTAATCTGTCCAGAGTGATTTTTGAGGGCTATTTAGTATGAAATGCAAAGGTCCCCTGCCTTAAAGTAATTTCCTTATAAAGTTGAGCTGTCCAGATTCCTCTTTATATGAGGAACTCTTCAGTCCACCACCCTCCATGGTCCCATGGCTTTGGTCTTTGTGAAGTTCTTTTCAATCTGTTGTTCTCTGCAGCCGTGAGATATATGATGACTGCCCACCTGTTGCACAATGGTTTATGGAATTATCTGATTTAGAGCTGGAAACATAATAAATCCTGTTAACCAACATTCCTAATAACCATTTCATGACTGAAGTGTTTAAACCATTTTCTTAACACTAAATTTATCTGGGTCTGGTCAAATATCAGTTTATGTGAATATCATTTTAAAGCCAGAAATAAAAGAGAAAACAGAGAACACGGAGGGAAAAAGAATGAGAATGTTATGAAAATTAAAATGAACATTTGAACTGAACTTGCAGAATCAAAAATATTCACCTATGAAAGAAATGTTCTTCCTGAGTAGCTCTCCATAATTCCAAGTGTGGGCATCCGATTCAGAGCTCTTGCCAAGGGTTTTTGGAACCCAGGCACAAATTTGCTCTTATTCCCATCCCCTCTTAAAATTACTTCACAAACTGAGTCTTTTGACATCTATGAAAAGAGGAAAAACAAACTAAAGGGTTTTAGAAGAATCTGGTTCACAAGCAGTTATGAAAATGAATACTAGGACACAACAGAATTGTATCCTTATTAGAAATACCTGCAACTCTATCTCACTTGGAGATTCTGGGTAAGCCTACAGCAAGGACCTACTCTCAAAGTTAACAAAAGAAAGCATAGGATCTTTATTTTAAAGCAAAAGGTACATTCTTGAATTTAGTGATTTTTTTTTACTGTCCTTTCAAAATCCTCCCCTTGAGAAAATATTTCTATTATCAATAAATATAGTGCTTAGAAAAATTTGCATAGTTAAATATGTCACTTTTCCCTTTTATCAGTCTCTTCTCTTTAATCTTTTCTTACTGCGATAATCAATATAATCCTAGGTCCAACGTTAGATCACAACAAAGAAATCAATTTCATCATTCTCACATCTTGTTTCTGTTCTCTCTGCCAAGGGATAACTTCTGCTGTACTTAAAGGCAGCAAAAGCACACAACCACATATGACAATAGCCCCACACATACACACAGCCACACAAAAAAGTCCCCTCCACACACACACACAAGCATACACACAAACAAAAACACCAAATTCCTACAGATGGAAATAAAAGACTTGAGACAAGTGAACTTCTGTGATGAATTTCCCAAACTGGACCCAAAATAGCCCCTCTGCACATAAAACACCAATTAGATGCAAAAAACTTACCATCTGGTTACTGTCAGTTCTGCAAGTGCATAAAAGGAGGCTCTGTTTTTATACTTTGATTTATTTTTCTTTCACCAAATAGGCTGGATTTCTTCCCCACCGTGTGTATTGTGTCTAGAAAACACATATTTGGTCCTTCTGGTCTGGAAAGTCATGGCAGAACTATACCAAATCACTATCATTAGTTTCTACCTATTACCCTGCAAATACAATAAGCAACATTCACTATTTTATGTAAAAGGATCTCAAATTCTGACAAAGTACAACTCCTGAAATCATCCTCCTCACTGTCCAAGGCAAATCAAGGCCATAGTGACTGTACCCAGCTTCGGCATGTATTTCCACATGGAATTCAATACAAGAAAACCTAAACCAACAAGTCCAGAAGAAGTGGATTCCTAAACAGTGCCCAGGATTCACAATCAATGATCTAATTTGAAGATGTTCATGATATTAATCCTGGTCTACACTGCTAGATTTCCCAACTCCCTGAGTCCAAAGGCCCTAGAACACAAGCCCAGCACAGCTGCTTTTATTTCCCTAATAATGAAAATAGCAGAAACACATCTGTTTTTATGTTCCACTGTTGACAACTTACCAAAAAATGTGCATCCAATAGTTTTTATCCAAATAGACAGAGTCACATTGGGTCCAAAACACAGAAGGTCTATATGATGTTTTGGTTTGAAGTTTGTGCAAGAAATTTCAATTTTTACATTTTATGTCGTGCCTAGAAAGAATCTCACGAAGTTCTGACAATTTCCTTAGTGAAGTTCAAAGTATTTCCTGGAATGTCAATATAGTGAGTTGATGCTCATTCTTACTTTTTATAACGCATATTTTGAGCTAGTTATTTAATAAAAATGAATTATGCAAACTATTTCAGTCTTCAAAGCAGTGTAAAATGTACGAATGCATGTATAATGCACAGATGATGTAACAAAAGATGCATATGAAGAGATGTTTGCAGCCGGGCGTGGTGGCTCACGCTTGTAATCCCAGCACTTTGGGAGGCTGAGACAGGAGAATCGTGAGTTCAAAGCCAGCCTCAGCAATGGCGAGGTGCTAAGCAACTCAGTGAGACCCTGTCTCTACATAAAAACACAAAATAGGGCTGGGGATGTGGCTCAGAGGTCGAGTGCCCCTGAGTTCAATCTCCAGTACCAA
>PVHX01021479.1:0-29772 GCA_004024805.1 Geosciurus inauris
AGAGTGGCTGCTGATGGGTACAGGGTTTCTTTTTCTTTTTAAAATTAATTTATTCTGATTAGATATATATGACAGCAGAATGCAGTGATTCATTGTACACAAATGCAGCACAACTTTTCATTTCTCTGGTTCTACATTGCACTATATATGTGCAGTCATACATGTATCTAGAGTAATGATGTCCATCCCATTCCACCATCTTTTCTGTCCCCACAACCCCTCTCCTCGCCTCCCTTCCCTTTGCCCAAAGTCTCCCCCCCTCCCCCATTATGGATCCGCATCCACTTACCAAGAGAACATTCAGCCTTTGGTTTTTTGGGATTGGCTTACTTTGCTTAGCATGATGTTCTCCAGCTTCATCCATTTACCTGTAAATGCCATAATTTTATTCTCTTTTAATGCTGAGTAATATTCCATGTGTATATATACACCACAGTTTCTTTATCCATTCATCTATTGAAGGGCATCTAGGTTGCTTCCACAGTTTAACAATTGTGAATTGTGTTGCTATAAACATTGGAGTGGCTGTGTCACTGTAGTATGCTGTTTTTAAGTCTTTAGGGTATAGATGGAGAAGTGGGATAGCTGGGTCAAATGGTGGTTTCATTCCAGGTTTTCTAAGGAATCTCCATACTGCTTTCCAGATTGGTTGCATTTGCAGTTCTACCAGCAATGTATGTGAGTGTGCCTTTCTGCCCACATCCTTGCCAACACTTATTGTTGTTTGTATTCTTGGTAACTGCCATTCTGACTAGAGTGAGATGAAATCTTAGAGTAGTTTTGATTTGCATTTCTCAAATTGCTAGAGATGTTGAACATTTTTTCATATATTTGTTAATTGATTGTATATCTTCTTCTGAGAAGTGTCTGTTCATCTCCTTAGCCCATTTATTGATTGGGTTGTTCATTTTTTGGTGTTAAGTTTTTGAGTTCTTTATATATCCTGGAGATTAATGCTCTATCTGACATGCGTGTGGCCAAAATTTGCTCCCCAAATATAGGCTGTCTTCTTACCTCATTGATTGTGTCTTTTGCTGAGAAGAAGCTTTTTACTTTTAATCCATCCCATTTATTGATTCTTGCTTTTATTTGTTGTGCTTTAGTAGTCTTATAAGGAAGTCGGGGCCTAATCTGACGTGATGATTTGGGCCTACTTTTTATTCTGTTAGGAGCAGGGTCTCTGGTCTAATTCTTAGGTCCTTGATTCAGTTTGAGCTGAGTTTTGTGCATGGTGAGAGATAGGGGTTTAGTGTCTTTTTGCTGCATATGGATTTCCAGTTTTCCCAGCACCATTTGTTGAAGAAGCTATCTTTTCTCCAGTTATGTTTTTGGTGCCTTTGTCTAGTATGAGATAACTGTATAGAATTATATCTTATTTTTATCAGAAGGAGATGACCAATGTTTGAGGAACTAGACATGTTTAACCTGATTGAAACATTGGATAATGTTTGTATTTATGTTGAAATAATGATGTCACCCATTAATTATGTTTTTTAATATAACCAGCTAAAATTGAAAAAATAAAAGAATGATGTTTTAGTTTTGAGAAAAGTCTCAAGTTCAGAGGCTTCTTGAAAGAAAATGGCCTGCACTTTTTAAACAGTCATTTTAAAATTGTGATGGAATGGGCCTGTACTAAAATGTTAATCAGGGCAGTGCTTTAGAAACAATGGTGAGAAGGTTTTTCTCTCAACAAGTACTAGAAATGTGCAAAATGTAGGATAGCATAAGGATAGAAATAACAGTACTCACCAAGGAATAGAGAGTTTATGTGAAAAATAAGACATACAATGAAAAGTCACAAAACAAGAAATCTGTATTATATAAGAAGGTGCAAATTAGTATTTATTGAGTAAATTAGTATTAAGTAAATTAGTATTTATTGAGCACTGTTGAGTGCCTGGCACTCTGGTGGTGTATAGTCCTGCCAGTGCTATAGGACTCATTTCAGAGGAGGAGCCTGGGTGAAACAGACATGAGGCGCAGGGCTTAAGCTGAGCCTTGGAACCTAGTGGTATTTTGAAGAAGAGGAGAGGATGAGTGTTCCAGGCATGGAGAGGGTTAGAAACAAAGATTATCTGTAGGTTCTGTGAAGGCAGAGGCCAGATCAATCACATTTACCACATAGGTCAGTGCTGGTGCTAGTGGATGTTCAGCAGATGGTAATGGAATAAGTGGCATACAGTAGGTGCTCAGTTATTACTTCTTAAATGAGTTGGAAGCAAGTGTTTCAGACAATAATTCTGGCTGCTGTAAAGGTTCATGTAGAGGTGAAAAGAAAAGAATGCAGAAATTGGTTGAAGCCACGTGGAAGGTGAGGGAATTTGAGCTGTATTCTCAAGGAAGTGAGGAAGATTTTTCAGCAGGGCAGTGATGGATTAAGTTGGATTTTTAAGGTGACTCATTTAGGAACTAATGAGAAGGATGTATTGGAGGGAAAGGTTAAAAGCAAGGACGCCAGAACTCATGTGTGCAGACAAGGATACTTCCCAGTGCCATTGGCTCTCCTTGCTCTTGAAGTTGCAGCTAAAAGGCAGGAAGATTTAGGGGCCCTGGAAAACCCAAGGGTCTAAATTTCAGTCCGTCTGCAGGTTTGAATCCCTGCTTTACTAGATGCCAGTCATTTGAACCTGGGCCTGATAATTAACTCTGTTCTTATAAAATGGGCATAATAAAAATATGTACTTCATAAAATTAGGGATAAAATGAAACAATAAAATAAAGTGATTATTACAAAGCGAGAGCTCAGTAAATATTAGTTATTAATAGTATTGCTGGGTAAAGAACATTTTTGTGAGATTACATGAGTGCAGATGTCATGGATTTTATTAGAATGAAACAAACATTAAAACTAGGGGTGATTTAGACATCTCTAGATTGCCATTCTGAAAGAAATTGGTGGCCTTCTTAATATCATCAGAACTCATGTCCCCTCTCCCATCTTGAGCATGGCAGGGCTGTCAGGTGTGCTGGGGTCAGTGTGCCCCTTTCCTGGAGAGCTTCACAGGTCTGCATTTGGACAATAGTATTTCTAAACCAGAAAAAGATGTGTCTGAGGTAACAGAAGTAAAAGATTTTATTTACCCAAATCTGCTCTCGAGGGATCTCTAATTTTGCACATTCTCCTAAGTAACAAGGTACAAAAAACAGTCACACACTTACTATTTCTCTTCCACACCCTTTAAAAATTTTTGGAGTGATTATGCTATTTTAAAGGCCTGGCTAACTTGGAAGGGTATTAGAAGCAGGTTAAAATGATCAGAATGATGATGTACATGCTAAGGAAATTTGAGAGCAAGCAAGGCCAGAATCTGGAATTGATTACTGATGATGGTGTGGAGTCTTTTTGCCTGGAGGTTATTAAAATGAAGATGAGAAATGCTTATTTGGGGAGTCACATAACTATTGGAGATCTGGAGACCTGTTACAATGTTTACTCAGTCTTAGGCTGTATGACATTGGGTGAGTCTTGTACATTTTCTAGGCTTTTCAAGTTCCATCTTTATCTCCAGCATTTATTTATAAACTCTCCCAGTGTTTCTTTTTTCAGGAACTGTTCTGCCACTAAAATGGAAAAATCAGTCTTCTCCTTTAGTTTAAAAAAAAAACTTTTTCAATTGAATTGATAAGCTTTTCTGTATTTTCAGTTTTTATTGTATACAATCATCTTAAACTTTTTTGCCACTTTTAATTTGCTACCAGGTGTTTATATGTATGTGTTCTTGTTACTTTTCCAGACATGGTGGGTGGTGGTCATCATTTTATACTCTGTTCAGATGTCATGAGTACATCTCTGCTAGTGAAACTGATTCTAGTTTGTGGTGGAATTGTCTGCATCCCCCTTTCCTATATTTTGAGAGTATTCTCCAGAGATCATGACTCATGAGATAGTAGGACATGAGTGACTCCCTTGGGCTCTGGCTGCTTCACTGCTGTGCCCTGAGGGTCATGCCAGGCCTTCTGCTTCAGAACAGTGTGGCACAGGAATGCCTTCTAATTGGGGATTAAAGTAGAAGCTTTTTGATGTAAAGAGTCAGGTCCTCCAAGGGGCCTCAGGTCATCCTCCTTGTTTGTCTCCTTCATCAAGAATTTTTCAGGTCAGGAGTGGGTAAGAGACTCAGGGGGGCTGAGTGAGCATGGGTTTAGGCTCCAGGTTGGTGTACTTCCACTTCTGATTTCTTCCACTGATCTTAAGAAATCGCTCAGTTTTTCTTCACTTTTTTTGGTGTACAGGAAGGAGTAGCAGTGGACCTGCCTGTTACCTTGAAGAACTTCCTGCTGATATGACATCATGGAAATCTGTCTACCTTGCTCTGTGGAAGTAGTTCAGTGCCAACATATAAAAAGGAGTCTGGATTAACAAATATTTCAGTAGAAATAGCTTTGCAGAGCATTGTGGACAAGATTGGTTAAGAGTATATGAGATTCTGGTGACTGTCTGTACTGATTGCCACACATGTGTATTAGTGGGACTGAGGGACAGAGCAGGACATGTGAGGCTTGAGACCTTGCCTGTGACAGTGGACTCATTAGCCAGAATCATCAGCTGAACTGCCAAAGGCATTGTGTGATTTCAGGGTAGATCTGATGTCATCAAATTGGCTGAAGCTGAGAAGAAAAGGGTTAGCACAATTTAGGGAAGTTATAGTCTTATAAGGGAGTCTTAAGGATAAGATTTAAACAGAATTGTTTGGTTTCTGAAAACTTGGATTTTTGCTTTCAGAAAAAGAAGATATTGTAAAAATTGAATGAACTTTTTTTTAAAAAAATATTTTTTAGTTGTCGATGGACCTTTATTTTTATGTATTTATTTTCATGTGGTGCTGAGGATTGAAGCCACTGCCTTACCCCTGCCAGGCAGGCGCTCTACCAATGAGCCATAACCCCAGCCCCTTGAATGAACTTTTTATGTGAAAGAATCATGAAATATAAATTAAGAAAATTAGTGCTTGGCTTAATACACCCTTTTGTGAAAACTACTCCATTGGGGTTTTCCCCAGTTACGTTTATCTTGCCTGAGATTTTTATAGGACTTAAGTGCTGAACCAACCACTTAAGTGAGCTGAAGATACATAAAAATCTGCTACCGAAATGTGTTTGTGACATTAAGCCTACTAGTGTGTTATTGTTTTTCTCCTGTGCATTATCTAAGTATATGTGTGCGCGCGCTTGTGTGTGTGTGTGTATAAAATCTAAATGTATGTAAAAAAAGCTAATTTATTTTTTCTTTTTTTAATACTTTTTTTTTAGTTGTAGATAAACACACAATACCTTTATTTTATTTATTTTTTTATGTGGTCTGAGGATTGAACCCAGTGCCTCACACGTGCCAGGCAAGCGCTCTACCACTGAGCTACAACTCCAGCCTAAAAACTAATTTCTAATCAATATTCTTTTATATTAGAGGTGCCCAAATGCATTAATAAGTACGTTTGAATGCAGACCTGTGGAACTCTAAAATGTTCAGACTTCTGAAGAACATTGATAAATGTGACCTGTGCACTTATTGCATGAGAATTTCCCAGGTGGGTATTAGGGAACAGATTTCTAAATCAGAATTTGCAGGGATAGGATTGTAGAACATGCATTTTTAGTAAATTGCCCAGATGATTTACTCAAAAGTTTGAGAATCATTGACTGCTTCAGTTCATAGAGACTTCACAACAACCAGAGTTTTGTTAGTGAGGGCATGTGCTCAAAGAGGGTAAGTAAATTCTATTATATTGATTCATGTATCTCTTACCCAAACTCACAAATACATTCGTGTATCCCTTACCTGTAATCATGTATGTTTGTGGTTCACCTGGAAACAGGCTAGATACAAGGCTTAAATTAAATATTAGCTAATTATAGACTTGGGATGATAATGATTTGGAATCTTTTCTGGCTCTGATAGAATTGCTGTGCAGTTATTCCAGAGATTTAGCCAGGTAATGTGAAATGCCTTATATTTTCCCTATTACTACTTTTCTTTGTTGCATCAACTATCTGATCTCAGATAGAAACTTTCAAACCTTGTTTATTGTTAATTGTCTATTAGGTTGCTTGTTTTACCTGCTGTTCTATAAGGTTGTAACAAAAATTCTGGATTTCTTTGCCTGTTGCCCTCCACTTAGCCTGTGTACTTTCAAAACAGGGACTGTATGTGGATCATGTTGGTAATACCTCTGTTCATCCCGGTGCTTGGGCAAGGGAGGAATGTGATATTTGTAATTCTGCTATATTGAATTTAACAGATGTGACCTGAACATTTATATTTGCAATGCTTCTTTTTTTCTCTAACTTGTACTCTCACTAAAACCTCCTTTTCCTTCCTTTTTCCATGGATGCCATACTAGTTCCTGTCTTTACTTACTAAATGTGTATATAGTGGTCTTTTTGCCTTGTTTGTTTCTTTTAGATTTCATCCTTCATAATCTTGCCAGGCTTATCTTAGGCAAATACTCCTTTGAACAATTCGTTTTACTTCAAAGTGGCATTCACTGACACTCCTTGGCATGTGAGGCCCTGCATAATCTTACTTCTCCCTACCTTACTAAATGTCTCATCCTGTCCTTTCTATTCCCACTGGTGACAGGTTTTTGTCATTTTCCTCACAGTTTTAAATGTGGCATTTGAGCTTACAAAGAGGATGGGGACAAGGCAGGGATGCTATGTTTCTAAGGCACTGACAGTTGAGCTGTCAACTGTCAACTGGGAGGCTCTAGGACAGGACTTGCAGTCTCATGATTTGGAGGCAGATAAAGAGGTAAAACCTAGAAAGAATAGTCAGAGAGGACAGGAACCTGGGCAGGCAGTCAAAAAGTGAAAGAACTTCAAGATGAAGAAGGATGGTCAGTAATGTTGAGTATTTAGGCAAGTTGATGAAGACAGAAAATTGCTTTGCATTTTCGGAGTTATTGGTGGCAATTTGGTGTGTTTAAAAAATTCCAATGTGGACAGAAACTAAATTGCTGACATTCAAGGTGACAAGGTGTGCAACAGGGAGGTCACTCAGTTGTGAGATTTGAATGTGAAAAGGCAAGTGAAGTAATATATTTTCATTCTACCTTACAAAATGGCAAATCCTTATCTGTTTTGATGCCACTGAGGATGGAACTAGGATAGAGGAAAAGGTTAAAATTATTAAAAGAGCTAGCCAGGAGGAGGAAGGAAGGATGGGATCCTCCAGGGATTCCATTAAGGTTGACAGTAAGGAAAGCAAGAAGGAACCGCCACCTTCTGAGGGCTTCAGTCCTGCCCCTCAGGTATGAAAGGAATTTCATTTTCTAGTTTGAATTGATTCTACAAAGATTAATTTTCCAAAAGTGTCTTGCATTGTCTTATTTCCTCTCTTCATAAATCCTAGATAATTCCCAGTGAGTCTTGAATCAGTCCCAGTACCTTCCTTGGCATAGGCCATGAAGTATGGCTCCAACTCATGCCCTACATCATTTCTTCTCTTATTGGCTTTTGCAGACTCTTCTTTTTCTTACACTCTGAACATTCCCTGGTGCCTATGCTCATTGTAGTTCAGGCTTTTAAGGGGAATTAACTTTTCCTGCTCCATTGCCTCTTGTGTATCCCATTATATTTGTTAATTCTGTGTCTCAAATAGAGAATTGAAACATTGATTAAAATTGTTTTTTTCCATTCTCTGCTAGGTTGTGAAGGAAAGGATTTTAGTACCCAGGAATAAATTAAATTGTAATGAGCATACTTAAGTGTCAGAGGCAAACCTAAGACACCTGAGTTTGAATTCTGTCCCTGCTTCATTCTGGGTGTGGTTTTGGATAGTTACATCCTGCCACCATATTCCCTTAATTTACCATATTGGAATAATGAAACCCACCTCTTAGGGATGTTGGAATATTAAATGAGACAAGACATGAAAAGCATAGTGCTTCATAGACCCCACTATAGCTGTCACTGTTGGATTCCTTGCCTTCCAGCAGTGTTGAGTTGAACACCTGGGTGGATGCTGAATGGTAGCAGAGACAGGATTAGTGTGTTTCCTCCTCTTCCCTAGGTATGCTGAGGGCAAGGTTGGTATATTCCACTTTGAATTGATGTTAGTGTATAAAGAGGAACTGAATGGCTTTTTATGACTATATTCATTTGTTTTCCAAAGTGTCCTGTGCAAATAACTTTAAAAAAATGGTTGCATAGAAGGAAGCATTTATTCTGGGAAAAGTTTATATATGGATGGTAGTGTTATTTTGTATAGTTTTTAAAAAGTTTGTAACTAATTGGAAATAACACATAATTAAACGCTTATATAGCATTTATAGCAAGGGGTACAGCTTATAAAATTCTGAGTTAAAGTCCTTTTGTTTTTGTCCACAGAACTCTGGGTATTATTGGATGATTTGGTTTTGGTGCTTTCCTTTTCAGAACAAATGGTAAAGCCCAGAGCTTTAGTAGGACATTTATATGAAGTGCCCATGTTATATGGCTTATGAAACCATAGATAGAATGTTACCATGGGGTTATTTTTTTCTTAATAATTTTTAAGGTATTTGACATTGTTCCTGGTTAGCTCATTTTTCCATTTCGTCACAAGGAACACAAATAACTTCTGATAGCAACAGGAAGAGTAGTTGGCTGTAAGAGAGCTTGTCAAACCAATATAAATGTTTTAACAGAGTGCTCTGTTGATCTCCATGGTCAGTTGCAAGGGTTTTATCTCTTACCTATCTTTGTGATAAATGAGTGCGTTTTAATTTTTAGTGTTTTTTAATAATGACAAATGATATTTTCATTGAGCAAATGGTACTGATATTTCATAATTGCAGGTGGTGCTATTTCCTAATTGAGCCAGTTGAAAGTATTCCGTTGAAAGGTGATACAGCTTTGATCTATATTTCTTGGTCTCTCAGGTATGCATTCTGGATCAATTGATGTTCATAACATACTATAAGACTTAAGGTATGTGTCTCTGAAAAATAGGTAAATATGCCAAAGAGAGTGATGAGAAAGAGTGGAATCACTGCCCATGGGAGAGATTTTGGACTGTTAAAACAAGGATATAGAGGAGACAAGAGCATACTGTCCACACTTGTTACAAGCAAGTACTCTGATGTTTGTCATTTGACAGAAAAAAAGAGAATAATGGTTCAACCTTAAGAATAAGGATTCAGACTGTAAGAAGGGAAGTTGAAAAGCTCAAGAAGAAGAATATGGGTAGGTCAGTGCCTCTATCCTATGAAAATGAGGAAGGGAGTGAGGGAAGGGAGAAGGGGAGACAGAATTCTTAAAAATGTAATTTCTTAAAAAAGGATTGCACTCTTTTCCATTGCTTACATAACAAATTACCAAAGGTTAGTGTCTTAAAACAACACACACATAAACTTTTATAGCACTGTAGATTTGGGGCCTGACATAGTTCTTGGGACAAAAATCAAGCTGTCGATAGGCTGTGCTCCTTTTTGTAGACTCTACAGAAAGGAATTGTGTTTGTGTTTGTAGGTCAAGCAGGTTCTAAGAATCAGAAAGGAGGAAAAGGTGAAGACATGAAGACTATGACAGGTGCATGGAATGGAGCCTAATAAGTGCAGAAAATGAAGTACTCAGTTTTTTGGTTTATGTTTGTAACAGGTAGTTTTGTGGGAAGCTAAGAAGCATAGTGAGGCAACAGGAGAAAAAGAAGGTAAGGAAGAAAATAAAAGAGGGATAAGAAGAGAGAGAGTTGGAGAGGGGGACAGCAATGTCTCCAGAGCCCTATAGGCAGTAGTGATGGAGCAGAAGTTGAAAAAACTTTTGCATAATTGGGTAGGGGCAGGAAAGCTATTCTTGTACTGTATCACAGAAACTCTTAGGGGTGGTTTTTTAATCTGAATCTGAGCTCTTGTACATTGTGACCTCAATGAAAAAAGGTACTTTTAGCTCAGTGTCTGCTCAACTAGCATAGCAGTTTTCAAACTTTTTGTTCTCAGGACATTTATAGTGTTAAAAATTATTGAAACACTCATATATTGTAGGAATATAAAATGCTACTCAGCACTATGGAAAGTAGTTTGGTGGGCTTCTCAAAAACTCAAACATAGAGTTATCGTAGGACTCAACAAATGTACTCCTTAGCTATATGCTGCAGAGAATTGAGAACATGTTCGTATAGCAGCATTATTTATAATAGTCAAAAGGTAGAACAACCCAGGTGTCTATCAGTGGATGAATGGACAAACAAAATGTGTACCTGTACATGGAATATTATTTTGTCATAGAAGTACTAATATCTTCTATAACAAACATGGGGATGAACTCTGAAAACTTTATGCCAAGTGAAAAAAGTCAGCTACAAAAGGGCACACATAGTATGAATCCATTTATATGAAATGTTCAGAGTAGAAAAATTCACAGAGGCAAAATAGGATGGTTAGTGATTGCCAGGGGATGGGGGAGGGGAGGATGGAAGTGATGTGGGGAGGATGGGGATTGGGCTTCTGTTTAAAGTGATAAAGTGATAAAATGTTCTAGAATTAGTGGTGATGATTGTACAGCCTTGTGAATATACTAAAAACTATTACATTGTTCACTTTTAAAAAATGTTTTTAGTTGTAGACAGACACGATACCTTTATTCTATTTATTTTTATGTGGTGCTGAGTATTGAACCCAATCTCATATGTGCAAGGCAGGCAATCCACCACTAAGATACAGCCCATTTAACTGGTAAATTTTGTGGTGTGTGTGAATTATATTTCAGTTAAAAATTCTTGACACAATGGAGCTTTACTCAGTTACAAAGAAGAATAAAATTCTGTCATTTGCTAGTAAATGGGTGGAACTGGAGAACATCATTTTGAGTGAAATAAATCAGACACAGAGCTGGGTGCGGTGGTGCACACGTGTAATCCCAGTGGCTTGGGAGGCTGAGACAGGAAGATCACAAGTTTAAAGCCAGCCTCAGCAGAACTGAGCAACTCAGGAGACCCTGTCTCTAAATAAATACAAAATAGGACTTGGGGGGGGTGGGGTGGCTCAGTGCCCATGTGCTCCCGAGTTCAATCCCTGGCATCCTTCCCCCCAAATCAGATGCAGAAAGTCTGGAGTTGCCTGTTTAATACTTAGAAGCTAGTGAGAAGTAAGGAATTTTTTAAAAAGGGGGTTCTCATAAAAATAGAAGGGAGAACAGAGGAGTAAAGGGAGTGGTGGGGCAGGGGGAGGGATGGAAAAGGGTAGAAACAGCAGAATGAAATGAACCAAGCTGTGTCATGTGCATGTATAAACATATCACAATGAATTCCACTTTTCTGTATATCTATAATGCACCAATTAAAAATTCTTGAGCACCCCAAAGAGTTTTTATGTCTAGATATTTATTGTAAATTAAAGGTGATAATTTAAAATATTAAATTTAAAAATAGCATTATAACATACCCAATATATATTAATATGGCTTTTAAAAAAACTGAAGTTGCCAAAATAAAAAATATAATGAGAATAATTTTTTATGTCTTTAGTGTCTGGTTAATAAAAGACAATGAGACTCTCATTTGTGTTTCAGTAGTGAATCTTTTGTGATACCTTGCTTTGGTTAAAGTATACAAAACAAATCCAGCTTTATATGAATGTGGTTGAAAAAGGAATGAGTATTGTGTTATAGCCTTTTTAGATAATATGGATATTCTTTGGATATTACATCAAAGCTTGACAAATGGTAGTTTATTAAAGGTTAGCTGCAGTTTGAACAAAATCACTTAAGAATATACTTATCTAGCTTGTACTTTGAATGATCTTTTACCCCTACAAGATTTTATAATATCATGCTTCCTCATTTGGAAAAGTACTGAGTCACTGAGTTACTGCAGATCTTTCAGTATTGACACATTTCATTAGTTGTCTAGCTACCTAAAAATCACATTTGTTAATATCATCACTGATCCCATCAGAAAGCTCATACTTTCAGTGAGCTTATGGTGGTAGATAAGAGTTTTCAATTGTTCTAACTTATATGTGATAAATGTTTGTGGTTGGTTTTTGTGGGTGTGATCTTAAATGTTTTACAATATAACAGAAGATAAAGGATTTTGGGGGCAAAATTTTGTCTGGTATTAGCCTGTTTATATAGATAACTTCTTAAAAGGGGTTGATTTTGTCCTCTCATTGCTTTCTTTATGCCAGGGTAGAGTATATGTGTATTGAGAAAAGTGAGATAGGTGGATTTGTTTTGCTTTAGTGAACTAGTAACTTCAGGGCAGAGATGGAAGGGTGTTAGGAGGAGAATGGAAGAGCAAAGCTGAGTGTTGGGGGAGGGAAATGGGTCTCCTGTCCCAGAGAATTATCTATTTAGGTACTTATAATTTATTGAGTGCTGTTCCAGATCTTGCCCATTTTGCTCCTTACCTTGTTTCTACCAGTTAGAGAGAGTATATTAATTATTACATTTGTTTTATAGATGGAAAAAACAAGAATCAGAAATGTCAGTTGAATTATCTAAAATCCTATGGTTGGCTAGTGGTAGAATGTGTACCAATCCTTAGACCTGTCTCCTGATATGTGTTGATGTGTCTGTAATCACAAAGGGCTTGTTTTTTTTAAAATTTTTTTTTTTTTGTAGATGGACACAATGTCTTTATTTTATTGCTCGGTATGTGGTGCTGAGGATCGAACCCAGGGCCTCATGCATGCGAGGCAAGCGCTCTACCGCTGAGCCACAATCCCAGCCCCGGGGCTTGTTTTATTAGAAGACAAAATGGAAGTTTTTCATGGATAGAGTCAAGGGAATCTTTGGGGAATTTGGTAAGGTCTAATGGAGTATGCAGGGTCTTTCACTTGGGGAATGTTGTAGCCACTGACAGAGGTAGGATAGACTCTGTCCAAAGTTTGGTTCATGTGTCAAAGACTGATGAGATCACACAGTGCACTAGGAGATCTGGAAAGGCTTATTCCATGTAATGGAGGCTTTCTGGGGGAGAGCAGGGCAGGCCCTAAAGTATGTCCAAAAGTGTCTTGAGAGAGCAGGAAAGAAACTGTCTTGGCTGTATTTTGATGGAGTGGTGATGGTAGGGCCAGACTGCTGAAGACTTCCTCTGGAGCTTCCTGCCTGGATTTAGGTGTTTTGAATTTTCTCCATGTGCCAAGGGAAGGGGTCCCAGGTCTTTTCTATCACCTTTCCCAGAAAGGGAAGATGGGAGAGTGGTAGGGCTTGAAAGCTGTCAGCATTCAGACTTTAGGTATAGAGTCAGACTCTGTCTTACAGCAGGAGATGTCTGTTCTCTTGAGGACTTGTAAATAGAAGTTTGATTTTTAAATAAATGTTTGAGTAGAGGAGCAAGGGGAGTGGTGAAGTGGGTTACTGGCAGGACTTGATTTAGCTACAGTTACAATTCTGGATGATTTCAGTCCTGCACATGCTGTAATTTCACCTTTCCTCCTCCATAATAAAGGTATGCATTTTAGCTGAGTGAGATTGTTAGATGTTGGGAAAAAGGGAAGCATGTGGGGAAAGAAGAATAGAGTACTGCAGAAAAGGCCACAAATGCAGTGATACTGCTGCTTTTGATGAGAAATCTCTTGCATATTGCTGTCCTCTATCTCCCTAGCTATATTTCACTCTGAGAGTAAGTAGGAAAAAAGTTAACCTTGCCTGTCAGTTGATTGATTTGAATCCTGTCCACCACAAAGGAGGGGAATCATAACCATCAACCTTCAGGAATTTAGCACTCATCAATCCCACGGTGTCCTTGAAGGAGTTCATATAGCCTGGTGAAGAAATGTGAACAAATCAATGGATTGTGTAAAAGATTGCTTTGTGATAGAGGAATGTTCAAGCATGGAAAATTGTCTAAGTTATTGTTGGGTTTTACTTGGCAGATGCTTTTTGGAACCTAGTAGGACATGAATTTGTTTAGGTCACTGTTCTGCTTTGTTTCTTCTTCTTTTCTTTTGCGGGATTTCAACTCAGAGGCTCACACTTCCTAGGCAAGTGCTCTACAACTGAGCTATACTCCGAGATCTACTTATGTGTTTTTAGCATTAAGGCCACTAGCCGGCCAGGCACTGGTTTCAGGTCATTGAAAACTTAGATCTGGAAGTGCTGGTCCCATTCTGGTTTTATGGATTTCCAGTTTTCCCAGCACCATTTGTTGAAGAGGCTGTCCTTTCTTTCATGTGTTTTTGGCGCCTTTGTCTAGTATAAGAAAACTGTATTTATGTGGGTTTGTATTCTATACCATTGGTCTTCATGTCTATTTTGGTGCCAATACCATGCTGTTTTTGTTACTATAGCTTTGCAGTATAGTTGAAGGCCGGGTATTGCGATGCCTCCTGCTTCATTCTTCTTGCTAAGGATTGCTTTGGCTATTCTGGGTCTCTTATTTTTCCAAATGAATTTCATGATTGCTTTTTCTATTTCTATAAGGAATGACATTGGAATCCTCTTTCTTAATCCTAAATATGTAATAGGGTTTTAGAAAAGTTCAAGGAGACCTTAGAGATCATCATTTTTCCTGTGTCTTATGTGTAAGGAACCTGAACAACTAGCTTCAAACATTTATTTTGAAAATTTCAAAACTGTATGAAATTAAAGAGAATAGTACAGTGAAACCCTATATATTCATCACACAGATTTGATAGTTATACTCCCAAGTATAATTGTTAACATGTAGGACACTCAACTGTGCTTACTTTCCCTACCTTACAACAATCCCATGATTTAGATATTATTATATTTCCATCTTGAAAATGAGAAATGTGAAAGGCCCAGAGAGGTTAAGAAACTTGCAGGTCACACCATCAGCAGCAGCCAGCATTCAAAACCTGTGTTCTTACCCTCTGCATTGCATTGCCTGCAAGTTTTGAAGCTTGTTTAATGTATATTATAAGCTAAGGTTGGATCAGGAGATCTCACTACTTCATTGTCTTTTGTATGAGAATTTCCTCCCTGATTTTTCTGTTATTCTTTTGTACCCAATTCTCTGGGCTTGATGCATGAGTGACATTTTTAACCCTTATGGGCAAGACTGTAGTATAAGAAGGGTATGGTGTGGGGCGTGTGGGAGTCTGTTCCAGTGGAGATGATAGAGGTTCATTGTCTTACTCAGTTGGCCCCCAACATTGGGGAGCTCAGCTGTACACACTCTTTTTTTTGGTTAACATATATATAATGGCTTTTACTTAAAATTTTTTCCTTTTGTTTTGTTTTTGCTATTTTATTCTTTGTAGATATACATGACAGTAGAGTGTATTTTTATATATTATACATACATGGAGTGTAACTTACTCTAATTAGGTTCTGTTCTGTGGTTGAACATGATGTGGAGTGACACTGGTGGTGTATTCATATATAAATGTAGGAAAGTTATGTCCAGTTCACTCTACTGTCTTTCCTGTTCCCATCCACACTTCCTTCCCTTCATTCCCCTTGGTCTGATCCAATGAACTGCTATTCTTCCCTCTGCTCCTTTATGCACTCATTTTGAAAGTAGTTTTAGATTAGTCTAGTTGCTTAGGATATTAATTTGTTATGCATTTAATCTCTGCAGTACTGTATATTTCTACATTTAAACAATAGATTTGAACAATAATGGTATAATTGATGATTATTATAATCTTTCATTCTATACAGCCATTTGGAGTTTTTGTTCATGCTTTAAAATTAAAACAGTAAAAATGGAGTGTGGAACCTTAAGGTATATTTTTGTTTGGGTAGTTGGAAATTTTAGTTCATAAATGTTTTACTGAATTTATATAATATCTATAAAATTGAAATTTATCATTTTAAAATTGTTAACTGTTTTAAGATGAAAGAACAAGTCAAGAAAATAATAGTTATTTTTAATTTTTTTTTCTTTTTGGTACTGGAGATTGAATGTAGGAGCATTCTGCTTCTGAACTATATTCCCAACGCTTTTTAAAATTGTATTTTGAGACAGGGCCTCCCGGAGTTGCCTTGGCAGGCCTCAAAATTGTGATCTTCCTGCCTCAGTCTCTGAGTAGCTGGGATTATAAGCATACATCATGCTTAGCAGTTGTTATTGATTTTTATGTAACCATTTCTGAAATAATTTTTTCCTAAATACTAGGAGGCTATATTAAGGATCCTTCCTAGGTATTGAACATGCAAGGTATCCCAGTGAAGGCACAATGCTTTTTCTGTGATTCAGTTTTTTCCTTTTTATTGGCGCATTATAATCATACATGATGTAAAGCCAAACGACCAGATGGAAGTAAAACAGGACCCAAACAGGCTTTATTCTGGTAGGAATGCCCGCCACCCCCCCCTCCCCCCTTGAGCGGGCAGAAAATGGCGCTGGAGCATGGTGGCATACAGAATTTAAAGCCCCCGCCTGGAAAAGGAAGACTTAAGGCAGGAAGGGAAGGGCCTGGGGCAGGAAGAGGTATTGGTCTAGAGTCCAGTGTCCTCTGGGATTGGTTAGATGAGGCTGGTGAGGTCAGAGTCCTTTGGGATGAGCTGGGAGTCATGGCGGTTTTCATGTTGGAGGTTTCTCCGTATCAGGTACCGGGGGCTGCCATGTTGGTGTGCTCGGCCTTGGACCGTAGCTGTGTGGGTGTGCTCTGCGCAGGCTCGCTGCTTGCGGCGCTGGGGGGGGGGGGGCGCGGAGGCGGCTGCCGCGCGGAGCTGGAGCTGGAGCTGGAGCTGGACAGAGCTAGCGAGGAACTTTCAGAAAGTGCCTCTAGGGGCTGGGCGACCTGGCAGGGCTGCGCGCCCGGACAGAGTGGGGCGGCTGCAGGTGGCCAGGAGCAAGGCGGTTGTTTTCCGCGTCTGCCTCTGACCTAACACATGGCAGTTGGATTTGTTATAATATATTCATATGTGCACACAATAAAAGAGTATAATTTGATCAATTTCATTCCTCAGTACTTACCCTTTCCCTTCTCTCCCTCCCTCTGATCCCCTTCTTCTATTCTACTGGTCTCCCTTCTATTTTTTTTTAAATTTGTTCTAATCAGTTATAGATTACAGTAGAATACATTTTGACACACTGTACACAAATGGAGTCTATGATTCATTTTTAAGTGAACAGATTAAACTCATGTGCAACTAGAACTTTTAGCAGGATAGGAAGAAATTATACATAGGCATTACTTACATTGAGGGATTACTGTGTCAGAAATTACTAGTATTTTGATATACCTTTATCTCACTTTGTCATTTTATAGGCTACTCTCAGGCCTTTTGGCAGTGTTGACAGACTATGAGTCAGAGTAGTGAGGGCACCACCAGGGTTGCGAGGATGGCTTCATATTTCTACTTGGTGGGTGGGCTGGTGCAGACCTAGGGGTGGCAGGACCTCAGTTAGAGTTCCCGGCTCCTCAGCTCTTTCTCTGCCATCTCTTAGGGCAGTGGTTTCCAACTGATTTTGGGACATTTTGGCAAGATCTGGAGACATTCTTAATTAAAACTGGAGGGGGTTTGCTACTGACATCTGGAGAGAGGACTGCTGTTGAACCTTATACGGTGCACAGGATGTCTTCCTACCCCACAACAAATGTTGTGGCCCCAAATGTCAATGGTGTTGAGCTAAGAAACTCTGACTTAGGACAAGTCACTGTAACTTGCTTAGTGTGCTTTCTCATTTCCTCAAAACAAGAAAAATAGTACCTTTCTCATAGGATTGTTGTGAAAACTGTGGGAGATAGTAGATTTAAGAGCTCAGTAATATTACCTAATGATTTAACTTGTTGAAAATAAAATTCAAAGGATGAAAAACCTGCTATGATATACTCAAGACCAGTAGATTTGACATAATGTGTGTATTATCTATATCCTTAGTACTAGAAATGAATAACAATAATGATCATGAATCAATATGTAAATCTCAGTGTTTGAGAATTACTGTAAAGTAGGAAATTGACCTAGATAGCACTTAGAAATATTTCAATAGAAAAAAGTGTTTCGGGCCAAATATTTGTCAGTGTTTTCTAAACTTGTCTGATCACAAGTCCCTGGTGTGCTTTTAAAGTAAATGACCCCTTGAAGATTTTGATTAGGTCAGGGAATCTTCAAATTTTAATAGTAGTCCTAGGTGATTCTTAAGACCAAGCAAGTATGGGAAACAGTCCTATTATGTAGAAGAAGTATCCCTTTCCCCATCCCCAAGATGGCATCTCTCTACATTTCTCAGGCTGGCCTTGAACTCCGGGACTCGAGTGATTCTCTCACCTCGTCCTTATGAAAAGCTGGAACTCTACAGGCCTGTGCCACCTTTCTCTGCTTAAAAGATTCCTTCTTGTCGAAGTTTGGGAAATTCTAGCTTAGAGTAAAGCAAGTTTCTTTCCTTTAACGCTTTGATGAGGCTTTAATGTGGTAAGTTACATCATTATGCATTATGGGGAGTTGTAGTAAAAATATAGTATGCCATTTCCCAAACTTATTTTACTATCCTTTTTTATTAAACAGTAGCAATCTGATGTTCAGTAGATAAGGTACTCTGAAACAATCAATTATAACAATTCCCTTCCTACAAATTATAGTTAAAGGATGAGACAGTTTCCTGTTAGTATTTTAGCAGAATAACTACTCAGCTTTGTACTGCCCCAGAAGATAAGCAGCTGGGAGTGACCCTGCAGTGGTGGTGGTGGTGGAGTTGGTATGTGTCATGACTCACAGTGGAGTTGAACATGGATTGGTTCCATCTGGGTCTACACTCACGCAGTGAGATGGCTCCATGCCAGTCTTGTGCGTATGGCCTGTTCTCATCCCCAGGGAGCACATAAGCTCGGGCACTTACAAGTTAGTGGGGAGAGCTTTCTTTAGAAAGCCCTTCTCTGGGCTCGAAGCAGCAGTTTTGTATTGTGTGGATTCTATTGGCTCCTCAAGTGATGAACTGGGAGGGCTAATTTCTCCCCTAAATTGACATCTGTGTTTGTCTCAGGAAGTTCCTGCCACTACTCAGATGACTTATTAATTCCTTTGGGGCACTACTTCAGCTAAGAGCAGTAATATCTAAGAACTCACAATGAATGCACAATGATCCATGGGCCTTTGTTCCCCACCATATGGATTGAGCTCATCTCTATTTTATAGTGGCAACAAGATAGAGCAGATACCCAGGTGCATAATAGTTGTGGACCTATGGAGAATTGATAGTTGCTAACAATCTGGTTATTTTTATCTTTCACTCTTGTAATTTGATAATGTTAAATCTGAAGAATATAAATATGTATTTAAATTTTGGAACATTAATAATAAAACCTGTAGTTGTAGTTTATTCCTTTTAATTGCTATGTTGTATCCTTATACCCTATTTTACCTACTCTCATTTTTTCCTAATTTCTCATTAATACAAATATTGACGCCATGAACACTTTACACTTCGGAAATATTGGATAATAGGGGATTTCAAACTTTTTACTTATATTTTTTCAAAATATAAGTAAACTTAGAAAACTTTTATTCCTTACCCTTCTTTTTTTAAAAAATATTTATTTTTTAGTTGCAGGTGGACAGAATACCTTTATTTTATTTTTTTTATGTAGTGCTGAGGATCGAACTCAGTGCCTTATGTGTGCTAGGCGAGCATGCTACCACTGCGCCATAACCCCAGCACTCCTTATCCTTTTTAATACTAATTGGCAGACAGTCATAAACCAAATAATTACTATGGAAACTGTTGAGACTTTTGTTTTACATGGAGGTTAAATATTGTATACCTTGTGCCATGTATGTGGATACAACTATTCTTCACATTAGTCATAAAAATAAGTCCATAATGATTTGTGATCTGGAGCTCCCTTTATGTGTAGTTTGCATCTCCCAGCCCTGTGGTATGCTTGTGGTACTGCTGTGCTGAACAGCTGATTCAAATAAACAACCTTAGCTCAGCATTCCTAATTCTGTCTGTCTGTGAGACCTGTGGAATTTTAATTTGTGTTTAAAATTTAAAACAATGAAACAGCCTGAGTTGTAATTTTGTGTTTGATACTTCCAAATTTTAGTTCTATGTGATATAGTTTTGTACTAATATGTACTCATAGGAGCAAAAGTTGAGAATTAAGGTTACTGTACATTTTTACCAATACCCAGTACTTCTTTCTTCCTTTTTTTTTTTGTACCAGGGATTGAACTCAGGGGTACTTGACCACTGAGCCAGATCCCCAGCCCTATTTTTGTATTTTATGTAGAGACAGGGTCTCACTGAGTTGCTTAGCACCTCACCGTTGCTGAAGCTGGCTTTGAACTTGCGATTCTCCTGTCTCAGCCTCCCAAAGTGCTGGGATTACAGGCATGCGCCACTGCGCCAGGCTTCCTTTTTTAAATCTTTGTATTATGTCAGAGTCTGGAGCCTATTATTCTTAGCTGCTATTAACCTGATGTGAGAAAAAAAGGCAGATCAGGGTAGAAAGGTATCACTAGTAAAGCATAATAGTATTTTTGTTGTAGGTCTCCCCCAGGAGAGCTACGAGTGTTGTGGTTCTTAGAAAATGGCAGGTAAACTGTGGGCCTCTGGTGCTCAAGTTAGACTTGATAGTTCTTTGATAGTGATCCTAAAAAATAGGATGTCAAGTGATAATTCTAAGAAAGGGTGAGTAAAGAAATTAAGAAGAGGGGGGAGGGAAGTATACATGTACACATTTTCTTAAAAGTGATTACATACATACACTTGCCATGTTAAAGTGTGGCCAGTTTTTCTAAGTGTTTTCAAAAAAGCAAGAATAAATCTTTGGAGTTTATATAAATAAATTTAGTAGTTAATGCACAGAATGTCGAATTAAGTATTTTCCTCCTGAGTATAGTGGCTTCCCCATCCACAAGATAGTATTTATTTCTTTTCTTTTCTTTTTTTAAAAATTTAATTATTATTATTATTTTTAGAGGATAACATTTCATTTCTCTGGTTGTAAGTGATATAGAATCACAACATACATGCAGTCATACATAAAGTTAGGGCTATGATGACCATCATATTCTACCACCTTTACTGTCTCCATGCCCCCTCCCCCCTTACACCCCTGTAAACAGAGTTTCTCCATTGTTCCCATGTCCTTCCCCACATTATGGATCAGCATCCACTTATCAACGAGTACATTTGGCATTTGGTTTTCTGAGATTGGCTTACTTAGCATGATATTCTCCAACTCCATCCATTTACCTGCAAATGCCATAATTTTATTCTCTTTTATTGCTGAGTAATATTCCATTGTGTATATATACCACAGCTTCTTTATCCATTCATCTATTGAAGGGCATCTAGGTTGGTTCCACAGTTTAGCTATTGTGAATTGAGCTGCTATAAACATTGAAGTGGCTGCATCATTGTAGTATGCTGTATTTAAGTCCTCTGGGTATAGACCGAGGAGAAGGGATAGCAGGCTCAAATGGTGGTTCCATTCCAAGTTTTCTAAGGAATCTCCATACTGCTTTCCAGATTGGTTGCACCAATTTGTAGTTCCACCAGCAATGTATGAGCGTGCCTTTTCCCCCACAACCTCGCCATCACTTATTGTTGTTTGTATTCTTGATAATTGCCATTCTGACTGGCATGAGATGAAATCTTAGAGTAGTTTTGATTTGCATTTTTCTAATTGCTAGAGATGTTGAACATTTTTTCATATTTGTTGATTGATTGTATATCTTCTTCTGAGAAGTGTCTGTTTAGCTCCTTAGCCCAGTTATTGATGGGACTGTTTGGTTTTTTGGTGTTAAGTTTTTTGAATTCTTTATATATCCTGGAGATGAGTGCTGTATCGGATGTGTGTGTGGCAAAGATTTGTTCCCAGAATGTCGACTCTCTGTTCACTTCATTGATTCTTTCTTTTGCTGAGAAGAAGCTTTTTGGTTTGAATCCATCCCATTTGTTGATTCTTGCTTTTACTTCTTGTGCTATAGGAGTCTTGTTAAGGAAGTATGGCCCTAATCTGACATGGTGAAGATTTGGTCCTATTTTTTCTTCTATTAGGTGTTGGGTCTCTGGTCTGATTCCCAGGTCCTTGATCCACTTTGAGTTGAATTTTGTGCATGGTGAGAGATAGGGGTTTAGTTTCAATTTGCTGCATATTGATTTCCAGTTTTCCCAGCACCATTTGTTGAACAGGATATCTTTTCTCTAGTGTACGTGTTTGGCTCCTTTATCTAATATAAGGTAACTGTATGTAAGTGGGTTCTTCTCTGTGTCTTCTATTCTATACCATTGGTCTACATGTCTATTTTGGTGCCAGTACCATGCCATTTTTGTTATATAGCTATAGCTTTGTAGTATAATTTAAGGTCTGGTATTGTGATGCCTCCTGCTTCACTCTTCTTGCTAAGGATTGCTTTGGCTGTTCTGGGTCTCTTATTCTTCCAAATGAATTTCATAATTGCCTTTTCTGTTTCTATAAGGAATGACATTGGGATTTAATTGGGATTGCATTGAATCTATATAGCGCTTTGGGTAGTATGGCCATTTTAACAGTATTGATTCTGCCTATCCAGGAGCATGGGAGATTTTTCCATCTTCTAAGGTCTTTTTCAGTTTCTTTCTTCAGTGTCTTTAGTTTGCATTGTAGAGGTTTTTCACCTCTTTTGTTAAATTGGTTCCCAAGTATTTTATTTATTTATTTTTTGAGGCTATTGTGAATGGGATAGTTTTCCTAATTTCTCTTTCAGAGGGTTTATCACTGATATATAGAAATGCAATTGATTTGTGGGTGTTGATTATATATTCTGCTGCTTTGCTGAAATCGTTTATTAATTCTAAAAGTTTTCTGGTAGGATTTTTTGGATCCTCTAAGTATAGAATCATGCCGTCTGTAAATAATTATAGTTTTGAGTTCTTCTTTTCCGATTCTTATTCCTTGTATTTCTTTCGTCAGTCTAATTGCTCTGGCTAGTGTTTCAAGGACGATGTTGAATAGCAGTGGTGAGAGAGGGCATCCCTGTCTAGTTCCCATTTTCAGAGGGAATGATTCCAATTTTTCTCCATTTAGGATGATGTTGGCCTTGGGTTTAGCATAGATAGCTTTTACAAAGTTGAGGAATGTTTCTACTATCCCAAGTTTTTTTAGTGTTTTGAGCATAAATGGGTGTTGTATTTTGTCAAATGCCTTCTCTGCATCGATTGGTAAAATCATATGACTCTTTAAGTCTATTGATGTGATGTATTATGTTAATTGGTTTCCATATGTTGAACCAAACTTGCATCCCTGGAATGAACCCCACTTGATCATGGTGCACTATTTTTTTGATATGTTTTGTATGCGATTTGCCAGAATTTTATTGAGAATTTTTGCATCTATGTTCATCAGGGATATTGGTCTGAAGTTTTCTTTCTTTGATGTGTCTCTGTCTGGTTTTGGAATCAGGGTGATACTTGCCTCATAGAATGAATTTGGAAGGGTTCCCTCCTTTTCTATTTCATGAAATAGTTTGAGGAGAATTGGTATTAGTTCTTCTTTGAAGGTCTTGTAGAACTCAGCTGAGAATCCATCTGGACCTGGGCTTTTCTTGGTTGGCAGGCTCTTGATGGCATCTTCTATTTCCTTGTTGAAATTGATCTGTTTAAGTTGTGTATGTCACAAGATAGTATTTAAAAGCCACAGATAGTTGATGGATTCTGAACGTATCTGTAGAATTACACACTGGAGTGCAGCCCTCATGAAACTAGTCAAATCAGGTGTGGCCCCTTGCTCATTTGGCCTCAGACCTGCCTAGGTGTTGCTCCTCTGAGTCATCTCAAGTAAGCAAACAAATACAGGGCTTGTGTGCTGCTTGGAAGGAAACCTGTGTTTACAATAGGAATACATTATTGTTGCCTGCTTTCATAAAGGCAGAATTTGGTCATGGGTGTGTAAAATAAAATAAACAAAATTAATTTGTGCTTGTGTATCTGAAAACTGTTCTCCTCTAAACAGAGGATATCACTTATAATAAACCAGTAGTAAATGGAAAATGAGGAAAATCTTACATCAAACATTTATTGGCTTTTAAGGATTATAATTTCAGAATGTGAGAACTATCAGATTATATTTGTACAAAATATAGCATATAAATAAGCACAGAAGCATAACTTCATCTTGCTTTTATCATATGTACTTGTGGCTGAGTATAGATAAGTTCTTATCATTTAATTTTGACTTTTTCCACATCCCCCCTTTTGCTGGTTTCAAGGCTTAATAAGAGGCAAACCTAGGCTGGAGAAACACCCCAAAATAGTTGCCCAGTATGCCAGCAGCACCAGCAGACAGTATCCCCACCCTAGCAACAGGAATGCTGAGAAAACCCACATTCTTCAAGATTGGCATACATTGAGGTGATTTTAAAATAGAGTTGTAATTTTGTTGTATTAGTTTTGATATTTGAAATTAATTATATCAAAGCTAGCTGTAAAGAAAATAATAGACTTTCTGAGCCAACAACAGGCAGTAATCAACCAATAAGAGGGCTCCCATTCCTTAGAGCCTCTGGAACTTTCTGGGCTCTCGTATCTCTTTGCTTCCCGGCAGATGCTCAAGGCAAGACTCTGCTTTCTTTAGTATTCTGCAGCTCAGCATACCTACCAAATATATCTGAGCCCCTCAAGACCTTTGTGATTGACAGTATGGCATAAGGCAGTGGTTTTAAAATTGTTTAGTTTTGGAAGTACTAGAATTCTTGTATTTTAAAAAATAGTGTCTTATGCAAATACTCAAGATATGTTAAATAGATTGAAAGTAGGACTGCTCAAGTTGAAGCTAAGTGGGAGCCCAGAGCCTTCCTTGCTCAGAGATGGGGCCTGAGGCCATGCATCTAAAGATCCCTCTTAGGAACACAGAACCTAGCCAAAAAATTTCTAGCAGAGTAATAAGAGCAAGCTCCATCACTTACTAGATGGGTGGGATATGTGACTTTGGAAAAGTTACTCTAGTTTTCAGTTTTCTCATCTTTAAAATGGGAATTACAACATATACCTCACTGAGTAGTTGAGAAATAAGATATGATGATGCTTGTAGAGAGCCTGGGGTCTAGCAGGTTCTCAATAAATGGTAGCTGCAATTATTGATTTTTAAGAGTCTCTTCTCTACCCCTTCCTCTCTCTTCCTGTTGTTCCTATTTCTCTTCTGCTTTTCCTTTTTCCTCCCTGTTTTTATTTGCCTAACTAGTACTGGCTACTTCTCCCATGACCACCTCATTAGCTGATGCTAGATATATGATTCTCAGTCTTCTCTAAATTTCCATAATACATACTCTTTATTTCTTGAAAATGTCTTCAGAATGGGATTTTCTGTATTATTAAAATATTATGTTTATCACAGAAAAAGTACCTAAACCTATGTGTTAGCTTTTTATCTCTGTGGCAGAATACTTGAGAAAAACCAAGGAAAGATGTATTTGAGCTCATGGTTTCAGAGATTTTAAGCCATTGTCAGGTGGCTTTATTGTTTCTGGGTCTGTGGTGAGGCAGTACATCATGGTGGAAGGCATTGTGGAGCATAGCTGCTCACTTCATGACAGATGGGAAACAGAGAAGGGGGGTTGTGGAGAGGAAAGGAAAGGTTGTGGGCTTGGAAACAAGATGTAGTTTCCCAAGGGCATGTCCCCAAGGACACTCCCTTCAACTAGGTCCCACCTTCTGCAGTTTCTACCACTTCTCAGTAGTCCATTTAGCTATGAATCCATCAGTGGATTAACCCATTGATAGGAACCAGAACCCTTACGATCCAGTCATTTCCCAAAGGCCTCACTTCTGTGAACGTTGCACATTGGGAACCAAGCCTTTACACATGAGCCTTTGGGAGTCATTCCACATCCAAATCATAACAGCCTAAAGAAAATAATGACAGGATCTTTAAGGACAGGATCTCTCTCATTCACTTTGTTATAGATCTTGATTGACTTTTATTTGTAATTTAATTTAGCTTATGATCTAATTGGCTTTCATTTGCAATTTTAGAATTGGGTAACACCTCATTTCTATAAAATAGAATGAGTGTTACCAGGAACCCTCTTTTTATTGATTTTTCCTTTTATCACTGTGTATATTAGGAATCACCCACTTCATGCTTATGATATTTATCATAGAGAAAACCTGTTCATTCTAAGTGCATTTTAAAAAACTAGCTAATTTGAAAGAAATTTTGATTTTCATGGCAAACAAGGGAAAAATATCTCCCGTGAAGTTATGGACATAAACACCAGGGAAAAGCACTGTTCTAGGTATTGTGAGAGATACGTGGCCCTGGAAAGGATCCCTTTCTTCAAGGAGTTTACAGTTCAGATGTGACTGAATGCTTTAAAAAGCAATCTAGTTGGTGGTATAGGTACAATACCTTGTAGAGTTTTCTGGATGATGAGGTAGGTCCAGCCAGGGGGATGTGGGCAGGCTTTGAAGGCATTGGGATTGGAACGCATTCTCAAAGTGAATAAGAATTTTCTGTAGATGTCACAAGGGCACAGAGAACATTCTGGTGGGGAAATGGGTAGGAGAAAGGTGAGGGTATAGGAAAGTATAAGGCATGTTTGGGTAGCCCTTTCTTACTGAAAGGAAGGGAACATCCTGGCCCTTGGTGGAAGAGCAGGGGAGAAAGGCAGGGGAGTCCTGCTTAGAGTCTCAGGCTAATCCTACAGAATGAGAGTGGAGAAATGAGATGACCAGGTGACAGGGCACCTAAGGAGGCATGGGACAGAGAGGCCAAGAAGATTTGTGTGGCCATTGCAGAACTTTATCCCAGGTAACTTTCTCTAACAAAACTCTAGTCAGGCTCTTCTGAGCCCACTTTTTGGCTAGGCATCTTTCTTGGGCCTTTCTAGCCTACCTAGTTTTATTAGGAATACTGCTAAGTCAGTTTAAGGAGATTCCCCACCTCATCTGAACACTCTGGCTTGCATTCAGTATATTTAGTAAGACACCCCACCTCCTTGGGATTGAACTGATCAGGGCCTCATGCATGCTAGACAGTTAGTTGCTATACCACTGAGCTATATACCCCCAACCCTCAGTAAGAATTTTGTTAAATCATTTAACAAAAGTCCTCCTAAACTTGATGTCTCTCTCCTCTTTGTAATTTTCCATCCCTTGGTCCCTCATTCTGCTAACTGGTTATAAATCCCCAGCTGTCTTTGTATGTTCTTAATTGAGCTGGATCTCTCTTCTGTATTAATGGTAGTCTTGATACCTACAACAACAGCGTGATTAGAGTCATCTTTACCGTTTTAATGAGTATCAGAATAATTTTTTTTTCTTTAACACAGAACTAGTAGAGGGATGCTCTAATAAATACGTGATAGAGTTGACTTGTGTTAGGAAGAGGAAATGATCATATAGAAGTGTTTTCTTCCTTGTTGTCCTAGGCTTTTTATTGACATTGTCCTTAGTGGTGTCCTGTGCTTTTATTGATTCAGAGAAATTGTGGCCTACTTGCATATCTGAGTCAAGTGGGAATTCTGCTGTTTAGTATCTCTCTTCCCTTCCTTTCCTTTTTTTTAAATTTAAGTTTTTAGTTGTTGATTGACCTTTTATTTATTTATTTATTTTTAAAATTTAATTATTTTATTTAAATGCATTTCAAGTCATAGTACATGTACAGAACTCAATTTTTCCATTTCTCTGGTTGCAAACCAGATAGAGTCACACCATTTGTGTCTTCATATGTGCACCAAAGGAAGTGATGACAATTTTAGTGAACCATCATTACTATATCCATTCCCCTTTCCTTCCTCCCACCTCCCGCCTGCTGCATCCAGAGTTCCTCCATTTCTCCTATGTTCCCCATTCCCACCCCCCTTATGTATCCTCATCCACTAGTCAGAGAGAAAATTCGGCATTTGGTTTTTTGGGATTGGCTTACTTCACTAAGCATAATGTTCTCCAGTTCCATCCATTTGCCTGCAAATGCCATAATTTTATTCTCTTTTATTGCTGAATAATATTCCATTGTGTATATGTACCACAGTTTCTTTATCCATTCATCTATTGAAGGGCATCTGGGTTGCTTCCACAGTTTTGCAATTGTGAATTGTGCTGCTATAAACATTGAGGTGACTGCTTTATTGTAGTGTGCTGTTTTTAAATCTTTAGGGAATAGGCCAAGAAGTGGGATATCTGGATCAAATGGTGGTTCCATTCCAAGTTTTTTAAGAAATCTCCAATCTGTTTTCCAGATTGGTTGCACCAGTTTGCAGTCCCACCAGCAATGTTTGAGTGTACCTTTTTCACTGTATCCTCGCCAGCACTTATTGTTGCTGGTATTTTGGATAGCTGCCATTCTGACTGGAGTGAGATGAAATCTGAGCGTAGTTTTGATTTGCATTTCTCTAAAGGCTAGAGGTGATGAACATTTCTTCATATATATATTTATTGATTGTATATCATCTTCTGAGAGGTTTCTATTCAGCTCTTTAGCCTATTTATTGATTGGGTTGTTTGTTTGTTTTAGTGTTAAGTTTTTTGAGTTCTTTATATATCCTGGAGATCAGTACTCTATCTGATGTGCGTGTGGCAAAAATTTGCTCCCAGAATGTAGGCTTTCTGTTCACCTCCTTGATAGTTTCTTTTGCTGAGAAGAAGCTTTTTAGTTTAAGTCCATCCCATTTATTGATTCTTGCTTTTATTTCTTGTGCTATAGGAGTCTTGTTAAGGAATTCGGGGCCTAATCCAACGTAATGGAGATTTGGGCCTACTTTCTCCTCAATTAGACATAGGGTCTCTGGTCTAATTCCTAAGTCTTTGACCCACTTTGAGTTGAGTTTTGTGCATGGTGAGAGATAGGGGTTTAGTTTCATTTTACTGCAAATTGATTTCCAGTTTTCCCAGCACCATTTGTTGAAAAGGCTATCTTTTCTCCAATGTATGTTTTTGGCACCTTTGTCTAGTATGAGATAGTTGTATTTATGTGCATAACTCTCTGTGTCTTCTATTCTGTACCATTGGTCTACATGTCTATTTTGGTGCCAGTACCATGCTGTTTTTGTTACTATTGCTTTGTAGTAAAGTTTAAGGTCTGGTATTATGATGCCTCCTGCTTCACTCTTCTTGCTCAAGATAGCTTTGGCTATTCTGGGTCTCTTATTTTTCCAAATGAATTTCATGATTGCCTTTTCTATTTCTATAAGAAAGGACTCTGGGATTTTAATTGGGATTGCATTGAATCTGTATAACACTTTGGGTAGTATGGCCATTTTAATAATATTGATGCTGCCTACCCAGGAACATGAGAGGTCTTTCCATCTTCTAAGATCTTCTTCAATTTCTTTCTTTAGTGTCTTGTAATTTTTGCTGTAGAGGTCTTTCACCACTCTTGTTAGATTGATTCCCAAGTATTTTATTTATTTTTTGAAGGCTATTGTGAGTGGGGTAGTTTTTCTAATTTCTCTTTCAGAGGACTCATTGCTTATGTATAGAAATGCATTTGATTTATAGATGTTGATTTTATATCCTGCAACTTTGCTGAATTCATTTATCAGTTGTAGAAGTTTTCTGGTGGAACTTTTAGGATCCTCTAAGTATAGGATCATGTTGTCTGCAAATAATGATAGTTTGAGTTCTTCTTTTCCTATTCGTATCCCTTTAATAAGAGTGGTGAGAGAGGGCATCCCTGTCTTGTTCCAGATTTTAGAGGGAATGCTTCCAATTTTTCTCCATTTAGGATGATGTTGGCCTTGGGCTTAGCTTATATTGCTTTAACCATGTTGAGGTATGTTCCTACTATCCCTAGTTTCTCTAGTGTTTTGAACATGAAGGGGTGCTGTATTTTGTCAAATGCTTTCTCTGCATCAATTGATAGAATCATGTGATTCTTATCTTTAAGTCTATTGATGTGATGGATTACGTGTATTGATTTCCGTATGTTGAACCAACCTTGCATCCCTGGAATGAACCTCACTTGATCATGGTGTACTATTTTTTTAATGTGCTTTTGTATGCGATTTGCCCAA